>JAQQSV010001438.1:0-29890 GCA_028646515.1 Pseudochirops corinnae | reverse complement strand
AGTTTATTCAACGGCGACTACATCTCAACTGCGCGGATGCTTCCGCATTCAGGTCTTTTGTCATTATCCCTCATCCAATCACAAGCTCGGATTACATTTATTACCTTATATGGCAAATCTTCACAGCAAGCTAGCTAAGCCACACCCAAACTACGTAACCCTTTTACCCCCGCCCCCAACAAACTTCTACATAGCACTGGTCCCAACTAAGTTCAACACCATCCCAATGTGGTATTCATGCTGAGTAATCCCTGTCTTAGCTTAGTACAGCTAGTTGGAAGTCATTCCTTGCTCCTCTAGGACCCAAAGCTGGACCAGCTGCCTGAAAACCCTGTCATGAACTTCATTCTCTGATCCGCTGTTAGCTCACTATCCTGACCCCTTTAAACTCAAAAGGTCATAGTCATCTCTAATATCCTGCATTTAAAACAAAGCAACAAGCACCAAGTCCTAATTCTCTTATGGCATTGTCTTTCACAAGAATGCCACCATCGAAGAAAATGTCAAAAGGAGAGGAGAGGATGAGATCAACTTTTGAATCCTCCCCAGCACTGGCTAGACAGCTACAGACATTCAAAGAGACTCCTTTCTATTTCCCATGTGGTTAGCAGGCCAGAACCAGTCACAGAGTGCCTGTGCTTGCTCCAAATCTCTTCAAGGCGCTTCCATTACGTATATGACTTGCTCTGAAGTGGACTCCTCCAATTCTTCCACATGGTGGATTACATCACTGAGGCTCAGAGCTTGTTCAAAAGGACTGAGCTCCTTGGCTAATCCCCTGTTACATTCTCCATGTGCTCTCCACTTCATATTGGCTCAAGGTGAGAGAGGGCCACCCCATGCAACAGTATTGTAGATTCCAGAAGCCAGTGGTGAAGTTTTACCCACCTCCTGACAGAGAGATTATTTTGCTCAATATGACACATTTTTGGGACATGGACAATATGGGGGATTTGTTTTGCTTAATTATATTTGTTATAGGGTTTTTTCTTTTCTTTTCTCTCCTTTTCTGTAGAAGGACGTAAGAGGAATGGAAAATTAATGCTTACCCATTCGAAAAAGTCAATAAAAATACCAATACGATTATAGATTTAGAATTAGAAAGGCTTTTTAGTAGTCATCAGGTACAACCCCCTCATTTCAGAGATGAGGAAGAAAGTAAAATGATTGTCTTAGGGTCCCAAGTTACTAATAAATGTGTAGAACCCCTTGTGGGCTATCTCTAACTCAGCACACGTAGGTTTGTAGGCTGGGTTCTTGGGGAGGGGAATGTAGAACTAAACTCTATTTTAAGTTCAAGGGTACAAAAAGGTATGCACTCCTAAAACTATAGCTTGTGAGTACTCACTCCTGGATTTACTTTCTTTTGCATTTAAAAAAAAATAAATTTATTTTATTTTATTTCATTTATTTTATTTTTTGCAGGACATGGTTCGTGTTTATTGAGCACCTCGAAAAGACGGCCACCTGGAGTCCTGCAGGGCCACTCCCCAGGCCCTCCTCCCAGCAGCCTTCTCCAGGGCAGAGATGTGGGGGTGGGGGGTGTGGGGGAAGGGGGGAAGGCTCTTCCTGGCTCTCCACACTAGGTCACAGTACCCTGGGCCTCTCCCCCTCCCTGCTTCCAGAGACCACCCACAACTCCGAAGGGTATTGCACACTCCCAGAATTCTCCCTGAGCAACTTCGGGCAAGTCACTTTCCCTCTCTGAGCCTGTTTCCTCATCCATCAAATGGGCCTAAAAACACTGGCTCTAAGTCCCCCTCAGATGCGTAGGGAGGAAATGCACTTTGTAAACGTACAAATACTGAAGAAATGGGGCCGGGGGCAAAGGCGGGGCGGATGCATCCCACACAATGCTGGTTTGGTGCGGGGATGAGAGGGGGTGGGAGGTGAGAGAAAGCACAACCCAGCCATCCCGGGAACTGGCTCCACCACTAACTTCACAGTATAACCTAGGGAATGTGCTCCTTTCCACTCTGGCCATCAGTCTCTTCCTCTACCAAATGATCTCTGGGCTCCACTGAGCCCCAGTGCTTTCAGGCACACGGGTCCCAGCTTTGGGGATTTCCATGAGGATGGGAGGTCAGCTGGCATGCGGGTAGGGCTGGAGGCATTAGGCAGAGGCTTCTCCTGAGAAGGGTAGATTTTACGTAGGCTGGAGTCCATCAGGAAATCAACTGACCAGTCAATGGGGTGAATGATGACAGGGATGGCCATCAGCCCCAGGGCTGTGGTTGTCCACTTGCGGGCAGCCAGGGGCCAGCTGGTGGCTCTGCTGAGGACGTAGAGACATGCGGCGCACAGACGGTTGATGGTGAAGCCGGGGATGGCCACAGAAGCCAGCGCCTGCCAGACGAATGTGTCCACCACAGCCACCGCCATCTTGGTGGTCCTGCCCGACTCTGCGCTCTGGGCGGCTCCTGCCTTCTTGCCCTTGTCCACTGCGTCGGCCACCACATAGGAGCTGGCCACCCCGTAACTCAGCCACACCACAGAAGTGGGCACAAAAGCTCTGAAGACCTCTCCCACTTCATTGGTATAACCCATGTAGCGCACCCACGTGTCACGGTAGAGTTTAGGATGGGCGTCTTGGCTGGGGTCTGGCATGGCGTGGTCCGGGGTCGGGCGGCCGTTTGCCGGCCACGAAGGACGTTCTCTCGGTCCTGGCCGGCCGGGGACCATCTGCAAATTACACACCGGCCGCACGCGCGCAAACACACGGATCCACCTAAATTTATTTTATTAAATATTTTCCAATTGCATGTAAAATTTTTTAACAACCATTTTTAAAAATTTTGAGTTCCAGATTTTCTCTCTCCTTCTTACACCTAGCCGCTCCTTAAGAAGACAAGCAATTTGACGTCAGTTATACATGTGAAGTCATATAAAACATGTTTCCGTATTAGCTGTGTTGCAAGAGAAAACCCAGACAAAAACCACCAAGAAAAATATATAAAGTAAAAAAAAAAGTATGCTTTGATCTGCATTTAGAGTTCATCAGTTCTGTTTTTGGTGGTGTATAGTATTTTTCATCATGGGACCTTTAGAATTGTCTTGGACTACTGTCTTGACCAGAGTATCTGTCTGTCACAGTTGATCATCCTTATAATATTGCTGTTACTGTGTACAATGTTCTCCTGGTTCTACTCACTTTAGTTTGCATAAGTCTTCCCAGTTTTTTCTGAAATCATCTTCCTCATCATTTCTTATAGCACAAGTGTTCTATCACAATCATGTGCTACTCATTCAGCCATTCCCCAGGTGATGGCCATCTCAATTTCCAGTTGTTTGCTACCATAAAAAGTGCTGCTATAGATATTTGTGTAGGAAGAGGTCCTTTTCCTTTTTTTTTTTTAAAAATAAATCTTTTGTGGATACAGACCTAATAGTGATATTGCTGGTCAAAGGTTATGCAGTTTTATAGTTGTTTGAGCATAGTTCTAAATTATTCTCCAGAATGGTTGTGTGAGTCTACAACTCCACCAATAGTGCATTAGTGGCCCAATTTTTTACAAATCCCCTTGAACTTTTAAAATTTTCCTTTTCTGTCACGTTAGCCAATCTGCTAGGTGTGAAGTAGTAGCTCAGAGTTGTTTTAATTTGCATTTCCCTAATTAGAAGTGATTTTTTTGTGTGACTATTGATAGCTCTGATTTCTTCTGAAAGCTGTTCATATCTTTTGACCATTTATCAGCTGGGGAATGGCTCTTATTTTTATAAATTTGGTTCAGTTCTCTATATATTTTAGAAATAAAGCCTTCATCAGAGAATATTCCTATAAAATTTTCTCCCTAGCTTCCTGTTTTCCTCCTAACTTTGGCTACATTAGCTTTGTTTGTTCAAAAGATTTTTTAATTTCATGTAATCAAAACTATTTCTTTGGTCAGAAACTCTTCCCCTAGCCAATATATGACAGGTATATTTTTCTATGCTTCCCTAATTTACTTATGATATCACTCTTTATGTTTAAATCATTTATCCATTTTGACCTTATCTTGGTATACATTGTGAGTTGTTGGTCTCTGCCTAGTTTCTGCCAAACCGCTTTCTAGTTTTCCCAGCATTTTTTGTCAGATATTGAGTTCTTGCCCCCAAAGCTTAGATCTTTGAGTTTGTCAAAAACAAAATTACTGTAGACACTTGCTACTGTGCATTGTATAACTAATCTATTCTACGGAGCCATCACTCTATTTCTAAGTCACTATCAGATTATTTTGATAATTAACATTTTGTAATATAGTTTGAAAACTGAATCTACTAGGTCACCTTCACATTTTCTTTATTGATTCCCTTGATATTCTTTTAAAAAAATATTTACTATTTTGTTTCTCCCTAATTACACATAAAACAATGTTTAACATTTATTTTTAAAATTTTGAATTCCAAATTCTCTTTCTCCCTACGCTCCTCATTAAGAAGGCAAGCAATTCATTTCAGAATTTTCATTTCTCCAATCAATAGTGAGTTAGAGCTTTTTTCTCATATGTCTATAGATAGCTTTGATTACTTCATCTGAACACTGTTCATACCTTTTGATCATTTATCAATTGGGGAGTGGCTCTTATTTTTATAAATTTGTCTAAGTTTTCTATATGTTTGAGAAATGAGACCTTTATCAGAAAAACTTGCCTCAGATTTTTTTTCAGTTACTATTGCTAAC
Source organism: Pseudochirops corinnae (assembly GCA_028646515.1). Taxonomy (NCBI): domain Eukaryota; kingdom Metazoa; phylum Chordata; class Mammalia; order Diprotodontia; family Pseudocheiridae; genus Pseudochirops; species Pseudochirops corinnae. Next base: position 25,230 of record JAQQSV010001438.1, on the reverse strand, counting down.
TGTATTTCCCTCCATCCTACTCCTTCCACCCTGTTTGTTCTATTCTCTTTCCTTTCACCCTGTCCCTCCTCAAAAGTGTTTTGTTTCTGACTACCCCTCTCCCCCAATCTGCCCTCCTTTTTATTGCTCCCTCTCCATCTTTTATTTCCTTCCCCTCCTACTGTTCTGTAGGGTAAGACAGATTTCTACAGCCAATTAAGTGTGTATGTTATTCACTCTGTGAGTCAATTTGATGAGAGTAAGGTTCGCTCACTCCCCTTACTTCCTCCCTCTTCTGCTCTGCTGTAAAAGCTTTTTCTTGCCTTTTTACATGATAATTTACCCCTTTCTACCTCTCTCTTTCCCTTTCTTCTAGTACATTCCTCTTTCACCCCTTAAGTTTATTTTTTTAGATATGATCCCTTCATATTTAACTAACATCTGTGTCATCTGTCTATATATACTCTAACTGCTCAAATAATAAGAAAGTTCTGAGTTATAAGTATCATCTTCCCATGTAAGAATGTAAACAGTTTAACTTTATTAAGTCCCTTATAATTTCCCTTTCTTGTTTACCTTTTTATGTTTCTCTTGAGTCTTTTATTTGAAAGCCAAATTTCCTATTCAGTTCTGGTCTTTTCATCAAGAATGATTCAAAGTCCTCTATTTCATTGAATATCCATTTACCTCCCTTAAGGATTATACTGAGTTTCCCTGAGTGGGTGATTCTTGGTTATAATCCTTGCTCCTTTGTCCTCTGGAATATCATATTCCAATCCCTGCAATACTTTAATGTAGAAGCTACTAAATCTTGTGTATTCTTGACTGATTCCACAATACTTGAATTGTTTCTTTCTGGCTACTTGCAATATATTCTTCTTGGCCTGGGAGCTCTGGAATTTGGCTATAAAATTCCCAGAAGTTTTCATTTTAGGATCTCTTTCAGGAAGTGATTTGTAGATTATTTCAATTTCTATTTTACCTACTGGTTCTAGAATATTAGGGCATTATACTGTATACGCTTTCTGTTTCCATTCAGTTATTTCCAAAGGGCTATCATATTTAACTTTTTTAAGATTTTATTTATCTCCTTAATTTCTTTCTTATTCATTTTATTGTTAGAATTATCAAATTCTGAGAGCAGAAAGTTGAGGTTCCCCTCTATTTCCTCCTGTAATTCATTCAGATTTTCATTTAAGATTTTGAATGCTATGGCATTTGGTGCATATATATTTAGTATTGATATTACTTTATTACCTATTGTTCCTTTTAGCAAGATGTAGTTTCCCTGCTTATCCTTTTTAATTAGGTCTATTTTTGCTTTTGTTTTATCTGAGATCATGATACTACCCCACTTTCTTTTAATTCAGCTGAAGCCTCTTATTTTAACTCTTGTGTGTCCCTCTGTTTCAAGTATGTTTCTTGTAAACAACATATTGTTGCATTCTGGTTTCTAATTCGTTCTGTGATCTGCAGGCTGAATTCACCTCATTCGCTTTCACAGTTATGCTTATTAACTGTGAATTTCCCTCCATTCTATTTTCCTCTACTTCTATTTCTATTTCTTTTTTTAGTTCTGTCCTTCCTCTAGTATCTCTTTTGCTTCTGACTACTGCTTTCTTTTATCCTCCCTCTTTTTTATCCCCTTCCCCCCCTTCCCCTTTTACTTCCCAGTTAAGTAAGATAGATTTCTATTACCAAGTGAGTGAGTGAGAGAGAGAGAGAGAGAGAGAGAGAGAGAGAGTGTGTGTATTTCCTCCCTCCCTTTAAACCAATTTAGATGTGTGAGGCTCAAGCATTGCCTTCCTACCCTACTGCATTTTCCTCTTCACTGCAAAGCTCTTCCTTGTTTATTTTATGTGAGATAATTTTCCTCATTCTTCCTCTCCCCTCTCTCTTCTTCCACAGTGCCCTCTTTATCTCCTATCCATTTTTTACATTGTCACAAAATATTCAACTCACTTCTACACTGTCTTTCTATATAGAATCCTTCTAACTGATCTAATAATAAAATTCATAGATGTTATATGTATTACTTTCTCATGTAGAAAGGTAAAAAAGGTAAACAGTTTAACCTCACTAAGTCTATTATGATTTCTCTTTCATGTTTACCTTTTTATCCTACTCTTGAGTCTTCTGTTTGAAAGTCACATTTTCTATTTACCTCAAGTCTTTTTATCAGGAATGCTTGAAACTCCCCTATTTCATTAAATATCCCCTTTTTCCAGTTTTGCTGGGTAGGTTATTCTTGGTTGTAATCCTAGCTCTTTTGTCTTCTGAAATATCATATACCAAGGTCTTGATTCCTTTAATGTGGTACCTACTAAATATTGTATGATTGTGATTGTGGCTTCATGGTATATGAGTGGTTTCTTTCTAACTACGTGAAGTATTTTTTTTTTTTTTTACCTGGGAGCTCTGGAATTTGGCTATAATATCCTGGAAGTTTTCATTTTTGGATCTCTTTCAGGTGATAATTGTTGGATTATTTCAATTTATATTTTACCCTGTTTTTCTAGGTTGTCAGGGCAGTTTTCACTGATAATTTCTTGAAATACAATGTCTGCGCTCTTTCTTTGATTATGGCTTTCAGGTAGTCTAATAATTCTTAAATTATCCCTCTGTGATCTATTGTTGTTTCCCTGATGAGAAATTTCATGAATGTACCTTCAATAATCAGTTAGTAGAGACAGTTAGCTCCAAGAAAAAGTGTTTACTAAAAGAGTTAAATAAGAACAGTATTTACAAAATGTCCTCTCTCCCTCCATCCAGCTGATTTGCCAGCAAGAAATCTTAGAAGAATCTCTTGTGTTCCCTTTTTAAAAAAAAATACTTAGAATTCTTCTATTATAGACTATGTTAAACATTAGCCTAGAGGTTTATCCTCTGCCTGTCTATAGGCAGCTTCAGAGTGGAAAAGAAACTGATGCTTATGTTGGGACTATTGGCAAAAACACCTAAAATTAATTTATCCTTTTTGCTTGGTTATGGTGACATTATACTGTTTAAACTACTGATGTTAAATCTAATTATCCAATTTACTTCAAAATGCATTATGAGTTTGCTATGTGTGAAGCACAGGAATAGGTATTTGGGATCCAAAGATAGTCCACTGGCTCATCATCTCAAGGAATGTATAATCTAGTGGAAGAAAGGACAAATAAACAAATAACTGTGATATAAGTAGACAAGCAAAAAAAGGTGCTATGAGGAAATTGAAAGGAGAGAGGTAATCAAATAAGTAGCCTACTATCAAAGTGAAGGGAAAGCGTATATGATCATAATAGCTTTTATTAGTTTAACTTTATGCTCCTTAGTGAGACCTGTGAACACATGAAAGTGTTGGCTCATCCTGGCTTCGTCCTGTGAGCATATGAGGATATTGGCTTATCTTGGCCATGCAATTCAGATACATTAATACCAAGATATGTTCTCTTGGCAAGGCAGTGTGTCTTCCTTAAATAAACCAATAATTAGCCTAAAGGATGAAGCTTATAAATCCAAATGTAAACAGAGATAACTGTGAATTTCTTGGTTCTCCTCCCTTGTTGTGGATTGTAGGTCCAGGGTAATCTTCAGGAGCACCCTATCTGATATGTGCACATATTTCTACCCAAAAGTTTAAACACTTCTACATTATTCATCAAAAGTATCATGGAGCAAGATGAGCCATAAAAAAAGTTTTTCAATCCATTCTCTCGCACAGGTTTTGGAACACTTTCCAGAAGTAGAAATTGCAGAAGCAATGGTGTAGGCATGTTATTGTTTGTTGGCCTTTAAATATTGCTTCATGAAACCACTTTTCATCTTGTTCTCAAAGGGATTAACTTCAGAGCAGTAAGGATTAACTAATATTAGGTTAGAAAAGTAGTCAACACCAGGGCAGACCAGCCTGACAAGATTATCCCCCCAAATAATGAATTTATAATCTGTTTTCAAAATGTGTAAATGTAACTTCCACTGAAATCTTCAGTACCTGGAGGAGAGCAAGGATCTAAAACAAGCCATCTGGTTTGTAAGGAGGATGGTTGGGGTGATATTCTATTTTTACCTCTTATTGGGGTTGTTGTAGAAAGGATTCATCCATTGGGCTTGAGACTTGGGGATTTCAGAGACCCTTTCTAGGTCTAGAATTATAAAAATCCATAATTCCGATAGGATGATTTCTTTATCATTTTCGTTAGGAAGTGGAATGTTGTTTATAATTTACTTTGAAGGAATAAGAGAGTGTTGTTATATATTCATGAGCATAAATTTGTCCCAGGAAATACTCTCATATGTGGCCTACAAGTCTTTGTCTCCATGTTTTTCTCAGATATTCTTCCATCAGTTCCAAAAAAGTGCCCTTCCCTGAACTGATAAACCAAGACTTCCCTCAGGCTTGAAATCTGAGATTTCAAGACAGTTTTAAGGCCCTTTGTGCAAAGTCATCTCCCTTCAGTCAGGGAGCATATTGAGCCCTATCCTGAACTCACCTTCTTATCCCTTGTTAAAACAGGAAGACTGGTTCTTTCTCTCATTGTGAAGCAGAATTCACCCAACACTGGCGAAGTTTCTTTACATTATATCCAATTCACCTTACCCCCATCATCTCCTGCATTTACCATTAGCTTAGAGGTCAGACAGGAGTATTTCACTTGAAAATGTGGAAGTTGCCAGAAGTTTGGAAGCTGATGTTCTACTTCCAGTCATCAAGGTCACCAGGAAAGAGAAAGCTGGGGATTATGGAGATGCTTTGATCAATTCAGATCTCTACATTTTCAAATCCTTCCTGTCTTTCAAGTCTATTTTAAGTCCCATCTCTTCCGTGAGGGTTTCTCCCATCTAGAGAAAAGTTTTTCCAAAGCCCATGTACCCAAGTGAAGACAGTTTTTTTTTTTAAAAACCCAGATTCTTACTTTTGTTTAATCACTAACACAACATTCTGAAAAGGTTAAGTTTGATTGAGGACATCTAATAACATAATAGGAGGGATGTATTTATTCAAAACAACTTGTTCCTACTCTGGTGCACTTGTTTGGTGACAAATGAAATGTCTTTTGCATGACATCCATTTGCTCTGTTATCCACTTCTAATTGTTTTCAAACACTGTGTTCATAGAACACTGAATTTAAGTGGGCAGTTTTATTTGTTTGATCAGCATTTTATTTTCTAAAAATATTTTATTTTTCTAATTACACCTTAAAGCAATTTTTGACTTTAATTTAAAAAAATAATTGAGTTCCAAATTTATCCCCTCCTTATTGAGAAGGTAAGCAACTTGATATAGGTTATATATGGGCAGTCATGGAAAACACACTTCCATATTAGTCATGTTGTAAAAGAAAACCCAGACAAAATAAAAACATGAAAAAAGTAAAAAAAAAAGTATACGTCAGTTATAATATATATATGTAGATAGATAGATAGATAGATAGATAGATAGATAGATAGATAGATAGATGGAATATCTTCATTCAGACTCCATCAGTTCTTTCTATGGAGGTGTATAACATTTTTCATCATTAGTCTTTTGGAATTGTCTTGGATCTTTGTACTGTTGAGAATAACTAAGTCATTTAGTTGATCATTTGTAAAATATTGTCATTACTGTGTACAGTATTCTCCTGGTTCTGCTTTCTTCATTTTGCCTCTGTACATGTAAGTCTTTCCAGGTTCCGCCAAAATTATCCTGTTCTTCATTTCTTATAGCACAGTACTATTCCATCACAATTATATATCACAACTTGTCCAGCCATTCCCCACTTGATGAGCATCACCTTAATTTCCAATTCTTTGCCACAACAAAAAGAGCTTCTATAAATACTTTTGTCTGTATAGATCCTTTTCCTTTTCCTTTCCTTTTTCCTTTCTTTCTTTAAAATAAAAAAGCCTCTTTAAGATATAGACCCAGCAGTAGTGTTAACATGTGAATTTGTATGCATTGTTTTTATAGCCCTTTGGGCATAATTCCAAATTACACTGCAGAATGGTTGAATCAGTTCTATTTGGGCAGTTTTTAAAATTAATTGTATACTTTTGCAACTTAGACATATTATAGCAACTTTAATGTTGTTAGAAACTTTCTCACACATATTTTCCAAATGATACTCTTTAGTTACATTGAACAGTGATACTGTATAGCAAATCATGGAACATGATGATCTTGAAAGAATCAGGTTCAAATCCTAGCTCCATTCCTTATGATACTCTTTAGTTACATTGAACAGCGATACTGTATAGCAAATCATGGAACATGATGATCTTGAAAGAATCAGGTTCAAATCCTAGCTCCATTCCTTATTATCTGTGTGAGCTTACCCCTTTTAGGACTCAGTTTCCTTATCTGTAAAACAAGGGAGTTGAACTAGTTGATCTCTAGAGTCCCTTTCAGTTCTAAATTTATGATCTTATTATCCAAATTGGAAAGATGCATAATAGATGTACGTAGGCTGCAGGCTATTTCCAACAAAGATTTATATGTAAGAAGTGACATAAAATGCTTTAGCAGAGATATCAATGACTAGAAAAATAACTTGGTCAGATACAAGCATGGAAAAAGCCTGGGATTTGAAGTCAAATGACCTGCCTTCAAATCCAGGCTCTGCCATTTAAAAACATCTTTATGGCCTTGGGCAAGTCACTTAGCTGCTTTGGGTCTGAGTTTTCTCATCTAAAGATTTAGACAAGATGATTTTGGATAGCCCTTCTAACTTTAAATCTGAAGTTATGTTTATGGTGTTATGAAAAAATAAACTCTCTAGTACAAGATCCCATGTATAGTTCATGGCTGCAGTGAAGAGTCTAAGAGTCAAACCTGGGTCAGACCACTAGATTCTCCACTTTACCACTCTACCTCTCTCTTTATCTATATCTTGTCTTTCATGCTTTTTTTCATCCTTTTGCCCCACTGAAATCAAATTTCAGATTTTCTTCTTACTTTCTCTGTTTTTTATTCATACCTCCCATTCTGTCAATTTACCTCTTTGTTTACAATCCATTAGAATTCTCTTTTCCTTGACTTCTTTCCTAAGGGAAAGTGATATGTATCTATATCAAAATTCAACGGTGAAACTTATCCCCTTCATCGCATATCTAGAGTTGAAAATCAAGCACACAAAGAGAAACTAATTTCAATTTTTTTTGTCCTATGCAGGAGTTTTTCATTTGGTGTAGGGGTGCATGGGGTAGAAGAATTTCTAGGATGAGAATCAGGAGTAGAGCCAGGAGAGACATATACAGTGGGTAGATCACTGGTCTTGAAGTCAAGAAGACCTAGGTTTGACCTTTACCTCTGATGCTTAATAGCTGAGCTAGTCCCTTACCCTTTGTGGGTCTGCTCCCTCAATTGCTTTTTTTTTGAGGGGGGAAGGCAAGGCAATTGGGGTTAAGTGATTTGCCCAAGGTCACACAGCTAGTAAGTGTTACGTGTCTGAGGCTGGATTTAAATTCAGGTCCTCCTGACTCCAGGGCTGGTGCTCCATTCACTGTGCCACCTAGTTGCTCCAACACTCCCTCGCTTGTTAAATGAGAGATCTGGACTTGATGATTTTTAAGGTCCCTTCTAGATCTAAATCTATGACTCCTGGATCGATTCTTATAATGTACTCAAGCAAAAGTTAACAGAACCAGATAGCTTACGGTCTAGACCAGATTATAGTTCCTAAATGGAGAGGTAATAATTGCTAGGATAACCTCTGATAGAAGCTAGGGGAAGATGATATCAAAGACTTTTGCAAGGAGAACTGTCTCTTCCTTGAAGATGAGATCAAAGAAAAGAACAGGTAAAAACATAGATGGGTTTTGAACTGTGAAGGAAAGGAGATGAGGAAACTCATAACAGGTGAGTTTGATCTTTTTTTTTTTTTTTTTTTAGCACAGTAGGAGTTAATATCATCTGTTGAGATTGGAGGGGTGGAATGAAGTAGGGAAGACATGGTTGGCTTGAGGAGAGAGGAAAAGTTTAGGAGAAGCTATTTCTTTTTTAAATTAAATTATTTATTTTTAGTTTTCAACTTCACTTCTATAACTTCTCTCCTTCCCCAAGATGGCTTGCAATCTGATAAGGGCTCTACACATGTATTCCTATTAAATACATTTTCACATTAGTCATGTTGCTTAGAAGAATTATAAGGAGTGGGAAAAACCATGAGAAAGAAAACAAAAACAAAATAAAACAAAACAAAAAAGAAAATAGTCTGCTTTGTTCTTTATTCCAGCTCCAGAGTTCTTTCTCTGGATGTGACTGGCATTTTCCATCAAGTGTCCTTTGGAATTGTTTTAGGTCCTTGTATTGTTGAGAAGGGCTGTCTATCAAAATCAGTCATTGGACACTGTGGCTGTTACTGTGCATGATATTCTCTTGGTTCTGCTCCTCTCACTCAGCATCAGTTCGTGTAAGTCTTTCCAGGTTTCTCTGAAGTCTGCCTGTTTATCATTTCATATAGCACAATGGTATTCTATTCATATCCCACAACTTGTTTAGCCATTCCCTAATTGATGGTCATCCCCTCAATTTCTAGTTCTTGGCCACCACAAAAGGAATTATTATAAATATTTTTGTACCTGTGAGTCCTTTTCCCATTTTTATGATCTCTTTGGGATATATCCCTTGAAGTGGTATTGATGGGTCAAAGGGTACGCACATAATTTTATAGCCCTTTAGGCATAGTTCTAAATTGCTCTCCAGAATGGTTGGATCAGCTCATAGCTCCACCAACAAGGATTAGTGTTCCAACTTTCCCACATCTTGGAGATGCTATTTCAAGGAAGAATGAAAGGAATACTATGCAGCAGTGAGGGCTCAGTTGAGATTATATAATTCGAATTTTCAGTAGACTCATTTGATGTGACTCCTGCTATGATAGTATGCAACATGGGCGTAGAAGCACATAAAGCAATTGGTAGAAATGATCCAGATTTGAAGACTGGCAAGGAAGAAATGGCAAGGATTGAAAGGTAGTGACTAGTATATATTTGATTTAATCTATTTCAGGGTCAAGACTGGAAAGTGACTTACCTATGACTCAAATAAATGAATGAACCTTACTGCTCCCAAATAACAGAACCTTTTTGAGCTCTGTTTCATATCTCATAAGGCCCCTACTCTTGGTAGAGAATTTATAAATTAATTCATGTGAACTGGCATACTGTATCAAAGTTATTTCTTGTTAATAGAAGCAATATAAAGATAATGCTTTCTTTAATTCCTCAAGGATCCAACATTTCATTGGTGTGGGTTCTGCCTCTACTAGTGCTGATTATCACCTCTCTATATAGTCTTTGAAATTTACTTGAATGAATTCAATGAATTCAGTAGCCTATATCCAACCTGGTGATGAATTGCTTCAAACTTAGCTAAGCTGGCTCTCAGATGACAAATATATAGTCTACCAAGCCCCAAACTGAAGCCTTTCTACCTTAGTGGGATGGTTCAGAAGTTGCCTTCCTCTGGCATAGCCTAGAAGAATCTTCCACAAGATAAATATATATATATATATATTTATATGTATATATAAATATATATATTTATAAATATAAATATATATTATATAAATATATATTATTATATTATATATATTATATATTATATATATAATATTATATATTATATATATTATATTATATATATATATTAGATAAATATATATATATATTATATATATATAAATTGTGATGCAAAAGAGTCACCTCATGGTGGGGAAAGTATTTTCTAGCAGACCAGGCATTTTTCCACCCCTCAAAACACACCATAAAGACAGCCATCTACTCAATATACTTCTCCCTACATTTCTGCTTTAGTAGGCCACTTTTCTAGCTTCTGTTTTCTTAACCATCCCTTTGCTTTTTTGTGATCAGTCACCCAAGAAAACCAGGTCAGCACAGAGGATGGCATCCCAACCTTTTATATGCTCATGGTGCAAATTCGTGGGATGTGCATTCTAATCATCTCTGTCAATGTTTCTGAAAGCTAGCTGTAACACTGGTCAATGTAGATCTTTGTGACCAAGGCCCCCACTTCATCATATCCACAGATGGGTTTAATGTATTGCTTTGACTCCCTTTCTGTGCATGTATCTTTTCCTGAGCACAAATAACAATCTAGTTGCCCCATAATTAGATTGGATTACAGAATAATTACAACCTTGTTTGCTCTCGGCAGATTACATGGTAATTATACTTGGCGTTACCATGAAGAACCACGAAATTCCAGCGATGTCATTACATGGTTATTTGTACAATACAATACAGCAGTATAATTATACATGCAATGTTTGTGCTCCAATAGGAGAATTATTAAAACAATGCTAATGTGTCCCCTTGTTGATGAAGCTCCAGGGTGATATGACATTTATAACATGAGGAGGATGTCTGGGCTTTTTAATTTTATTTCCCTTCTTACAGTTCCATTAGGACTCATGCAAAGCTTTTCATTATGTTATGGGAGGGCTAGTCAGATGTTTGTTGGTCAAGAACATATGCATATTGTACTGTTTGGAACCAGTGTTAAGATTCACATAGATTTAGGAAATTCAGTTAAACAAACATTTATTAAATAGATATCTGTTATATGCAAAGTATTGTGTTAAGTACTATGGATATAAAGATAGGATACAGGCCCTTGTCTCAGGTGCAAATTAATGGGGGCCATGGATACATTCACAATTAGCTATGCTCCAAGGGATGGTGAGATAAGTGCAAAGAAGAGGTTTAAATAAAGTGTGATGAGATGTTTGTGGAGGAAGAGAACACTTTTATTATAAGAAATCAGAAAATGCTTCTTGGAGAGTATGGTACCTGAGTTGGACTTCAAAGACCTTCAATAGATGGATATGGGCTAGTTCAGTGAGTCTATTCCAGGTCACAAGTGGAGACAAGTGAGAACAAAATGATAGCAGGGGACAGAGAACAACCCAGTTTGGCCACAGTGTACAATACACAAAAGGGAAGGGAATGAGATAAGGTTAGATAGGTAAACTGGAGTCATTTTTATGGAGAGCTGTGAATGTGACCTTGGGTAAATCACTTACCTCAATTTCCTCCCCAACACCAACTCTTAACATCTTTCCATTTCTTCAAGGCCCAGAATGAAATGTAGCTCTTACAAAATGGTTTCCTTCATCCTTCCACTTGGTAGTAAGCAAGACATCACTCTTAACTTCCATAGTACTTAGTTCATTCTTCTCTTGTGTTCACTTAATAAAACCCACCTTTTGTGATATTTCTGTACACATCTGATAGTATCAGAAGACAACAGATTGAGAACCAAAATATATCTTAAGAGGTCAACCAATCTAGTCTCTCATTTTATAGATGAGGAATTTCTTCTACTAGACTGTAGTCTTCTTGAAGACAGGAAACACATCTCTTCAGTTTGTTTGACTTCACAGTCTCTAAAAGAATCTTATACATATTTGGTATTTAATATTTGTTTATCGAATGAATGAATCTGTAAAAGGAGAGGGCTAAACAGAGTGATCCCTAAAGATCCTTCTAGCACTATGATTAGAATCACTATTGTGGGATAGTATTTCACAAATCTCAGGCAATTTCATTAGTATTTCTTGGCAAAGTTATCAAAATTATATGCATCAGTTATTCAACAAGTATTTTCTTCTTGAGGAATGAGAGGGTGTATAGTCAATGGCCAATGTAAAAAGGCTAAACTGTCAAGAGTGTGTAAGAATATCAAGTTGTCATTCAGTTACATTCTGCTCCTTGATTCAGCCTCTCTTTATCTACTGGTTCATTCCTTACTGCTTCCAGTGGAGCTCCAGCAGATCCTTTCTTCTCCTTAAATGATCATTCTACATCTCTCCTCTCATTCTCAAAGTCCTAGAAACCATCTATACTCATTGCCTTGACTCCCTATCCTCTCATTCTTCTTAACCCTTTGCATTGTGGTTTCCAAACTCATCATTCAGCTGAAATTCTTCATTTACCTGTGACCTCTTAATGACCAACTGATGGGTTTTTTTCAGTCCTCAACCTTCTTGAGCTCTCTGTACCATTTAACATGGTTGACCCCCTGTTCATCATGGATACTGTCTCTTCTCTGAATTTTTGTTACACTGCTCTTTCTACTTTCATCTCTTACCCATTTTACTACTCCTCAATCTCTTTTTTTGGTTCATCATTCGTATCATGACATCAGCTGTAGGTTTTTCCCAAGGCTTTGTCCTTGATCCTCTTCTTTTTTCTCTCTATACTTTCTCTTTTCATGACCTCATCAGTTCCTAAGGGGTTAATTGTCATCTCTATGTAGATTACTCACACATTTATATGTCCAACCTCAATCTCTCCCTGAGCTTAAATCCTGAATTATCCAACTGTATTTTGGACATTTCCAAAGGGATATCTTAAAGAAATCTTAAACTTAATGTAACCCAAACAGAACTCATTATCCATTCCTAATTCCACCTCCTTTCCAAACTTCCTATATCTGCAAAAGGTACCACCATTCTTTGTCTCTTAGGCACATAACCTCTTTGACTACCTCTTCTGCCTCACTCTACACACACAATCAGTTGCTAAATCTTGCTATCTCTGCTTTTACAGCATCTCATTTAATTGCTTCTCTCTTCTCACACAGTAACCACTACAATTCAAACCTTCATCAATTCTCACCTGGAGTATTTCAGTGGCCTCCAAATTGATCTCCCTTCCTTGAGAATAAGGATTATTTTCACTCTTTGTATATGTATCCACAGTTCTGGCACAATTGTAGGTGATTAATAAATATCTGTTGGTTGATTGATTGTTCTTAGCTTCCTTGATCTATTTGTCTGAAACCATGATATGCAATTTAACTTGCAACTGTTTGTTCCTTGTGTTAGAAATTGGGACATTCCAGTGTTTCTCTTCCTTTTCTCTCTATGTTCTGCTGATTATTCTCTAAAATTCATTAGTTTGTGGGTCTATAACCTCATCTTCTGATGATTGCACTACCTTTTCTATTCATTAATTCATTTTCTTGACATCCCTGTGCCCAACCAATTCTAGTTGTCCCAGGATCACTGTTAATAACTTGTTTACCCAATAGATATACTGAATGCAACTTACTGCTCAATTTGAAACTGCATGTCAGGTTCCAGACTTGTATCTTTGAGATACCAAGAGTGTCAAATGTCCCCATGTCCTAAGAGTTCCATCAGTGGACTATTTGTTTCTGTTTCTGCTGCCTAATTGTTAATATACATTATCCAGTTGTTGCAACTGAAAAATTCCTGAACAGGTAGGAGTCTGTACTGCAGTGAAAAATATGAAGATCATGAATAATAAGGCAAATGAGCTATGGAGCTGAAAGAATCAGAGATGGCAGGTGGTGTTTAAAGTGAAAAAAGGGTCAAAATCAGGAATGCAGGATATAGAAAGGGTCTGATGAAAGATGAAGAGTAGAGTTCAGTCTATACTAATTTGGCAGTGGACAAATAATTGGAGCTGGACAATTTTCCATCATCACATAGTCTGTGAGCAGGGCTGTGGATGACTAGCCAGATCCACCCTCCAATTTCCTCTTAAGTCTTTTCAGTTGAAGTGCTCAGAATTCAACAGCCTTCATTGTTTTCCAAGAACTTGGATAAATGCATATATAAAGGATAAGTGTAAAATTCTATATGGGTTTAAAAAATGTTTCACAAGTATCAGATGGGGAAGGTATACCTAATCAAAAATTCATGTTTAAAAAGTTTGATTGTTTTACTAGTCTTTTCACACACCTGTCAAGATGGAAGTAAAATGCTTGTAACTAGAATAATCCCTCTGTAGCACTGTGTTTCATTCTGGACCTTATGTTTTGGTCATTGACACACTTGAGGACACCAAGAGGAGAGTAGCCTGAATGGTGGAATGCTTAGAAATCATGCCATGTGAAGATTGCTTGAAAGAACTGAGAACAAGTTGAGCCTGCAGGAAAAAAAAAAAACTACCAGTCTTCAAGTACACAAAAGGATGTCACATAGAAGAGGAATTGGGTATGTCCTGTTTGGCTTGAGGGGGCTGAAGTAGGTGCCATGGGTTAATCTTGTATAGTCAGACTTAGGCTTGAAAAGGCCTCTCTAGTGGTATGAATTTAGCTTCCTGAAGGGTATGCTAGAGGAGGGCATACTCCACCAAGTTCCTTGGTGCCGGAAAATCTTCAGATATTGTTTTGGCGACAGATTCAATATGCATTCCAAAGATCACTTGTAGAATAAATAGTCTATTGGTGATTAGTTCTTTGGTCATAGCAACCCACAAATCAAAGGAAAAATTAAAATGGCCCTCAGCCTTATGGAATTCCTTTTTACTTCTATAGTGATGATGCCAAAATGTTATCAAAGAGGGAAGAGGGTTCTAAGACTTACAGTTTTTATACCATCTATAAATGTTAGAGAGACAGTGTAATACGATGCTGTCTTCAGAACCAGGAATAACTGGGTTTTTACTTCTGCCTCTGACACATAGTGTCTTTGAGAGCCTGGAAATGTCACTTAACCTATCAATATTCCAGGGCTGTTTTAAGACCATAGGATACAGACAGGTATTAGTAGTAGGAGGTATTTCCCTTGTTTTCCCCAGGCAGAAGGACTCCCTTGTCAACAAAATCACTGGTCCAATTCCAATACTTATAATTATTAATCAGGCTGCTGGTATTACAACCATGGAATCCTTGATTCAATTTTCCTCCTTGTATTAGGATCTCTAGAGTATTTGTTCTATATTTTACTTATTTGTATATAGAAATATGAAACCACATGGGGGTGGCTAGGTGGCACAGTGAATAGAGCACCAGCCCTGGAGCCAGGAGGACCTGAGTTCAAATCTGGCCTCAGACACTTAATACTTACTAGCCATGTGACCTTGGCAAGTCACTTAACGTCAATTGCCCTGCCCTGTCCCCTTCCAAAAAAAAAAAAAAAGAAAGAAATACGAAACCATGCTTCTTCTATTGGGTTTTGTCTCATATGAACTCCATGTATCTCAGCTTCTATTCTTCTTCCTATATTGTAGCTATTCTGTATGGCAGGGATACTTGACCAGGAGTCCTTGGTCCCCTGATATATTTCAGGGAATCTGAGATGGGAAAAAAACCACATCTTTATTTTCACTAGCTTCTACCTGAAATTTAGCATTTTCTTCTACTATGATTTAAAAAATATTTTGAGAAAGGATCTGTAGGCTTCACCAGACTGTTGAAGATGTTCATGACACAAAAAGGTTAAGAACTTGTAGTTTATATTCTCTAATTCTGTTCCTATACACAAGCAATTTTCTCCCTCTGCTTTCCTATTTAGTTTAAAATCCTTCTGATGAGATTTGCAAAACATCAAGCATACACTTGCAATGTCTATTGCAGGTCCACTCTATCCCTGACCAATATTGTACAGCTTTCACATTTAAAGCTCTGGTCCAGAAATCCAGATCCCATTTCCAGACACCATTTTATTAGCCAATTGTTCAAATCCAAAATCTGTTTTCTTACTTCTTTACCCCTTGCCTTTGATAAACTGCAGTGATGAAAACATCTCCTGTATCCCTGTGGTCTTCAGTTTATTGTCTAAAACTTTATAATCTTTGGTAATGTTTTCTAGATTCCTTCTGGAAGTATCATTTTATGTCCACACCAGTCATCAGAATTGGGTAGCAGTCATCTGTCTTTTTAAACCTTAGAACATCCTTTGTCACATCTTAGATACATGTTTAAAGGAGACAGTACTCATCAGGAAATGTTGTATAGGTCCTTTTGTTCAGATTAGTTTAAACTATATGGCTTCTAAAACTCCTTCCAACACTGAGATTCTGTGATTTTCCTATTCTAATTCTGTGATCCTTAAACACTGAGGATGAGACAATGGAAAGCAACTCCTAAACTTTCTAGCCAACTATTCCTTTAATATCCATATTAATGACTGAATGTGGGGCTTGATGGCCAAAAGGCTGACCTCAAGGAACCATTTCTTAGGTTCTAAGGCAGTCAATTATAAATGGAGGCTTTTGTATTTGTCTTTTTGGTAGCAAGTGAAGGGATTCCTCTTTTGATGTTTTGATAGAGTCAGAGAACTTGGATTTGAATTTTGGCTCTGTTAATACCTCTGTAACCTTGGGCAGGTAACTTCCTTTCCTAGTTTCTTCATTTGTAGAATGAAGAGATTGACCTACACAATTTCTTCCAAACATGCTTCTAATTTTTAGTATTAGATAGATTTCCAGGCAGTCCAACACCATTCCTCAAATCTTCCTTCTCTGCCCCTACCCCAACGATCCATTGCTGACTGCTGTTTACTAGGTAGGACTGACATAGGAATAGTATTTTCTTGATATCCATAATAATACTCTGAATATACATTAGAATGCTAAGATGAGGTTGAAACCCATCCTTAAATGCCCTTAATTTCTCTCAACATATCCAAATCCTTTCCACCTTTCAACATCCCCCTTCTTTGTGAGAACAGACTCTTTTCATCTGCATTGATCTCTGATCTTATTCATATAGGAGTTAGTGTCTAGGACATATGTTTTTGGATGCTGGTGTTGCAAAAATGTCTTTTATGAGTCTAATTATTTCATCTACATTAATCCACCAACAAGTAGTTTTGGGTGCTTACTACATCTACTCTGTGCTAGACAAAGTAAAAAAGCTGTTGTTTAATTTTTGTCCCAAATTTTACCAGTACCAAATTCAATTATGATCTGCAGTCAAAAATCTTAGGTAAGAAATTGACAAGGAAAGTAACAAAGTTAAAGAAAGCAATGCTGATCAAAATTAATAATATCTCTTTTATTAATTAGAAATACTTTAGTTCTCTCATAGTCAATATTTTTACTCGGCTTTTTGGGATTATTATTTATCAGTGTATACCTATATTTTTTTTCATTTAAAAAATCATTTAAACGATGTGGGCTAAATTTAACAAGTAGCCTATATTTTGATCAACACTTTAACACAAGATTAATTTGTGGCAAGGTTATCATGCATGTTGCAGAAACCCAAATCTATATCCATTTCTGGGACTGCTCTTTCCTTTATGCTTTAATCTTGTGTTGTCATTCCCTAAAGGAACTCTGTGTTTGGGTAGCTGTAGCAAGCACCCTAGCATACCCAGGATGGCTGCTAGCACAGGTCCTTTGATCTCCTTTTCTAAAGGAAAGTAACTCAAAAAGGCTTAATAATCTTATGTTAATCAAACATATGTCATTTACCTAGTTCACTGGAAAAAGTCAGTACCCTGAACTTCAGAGAAA
The DNA here is from genome assembly GCA_028646515.1 of Pseudochirops corinnae. Taxonomy (NCBI): domain Eukaryota; kingdom Metazoa; phylum Chordata; class Mammalia; order Diprotodontia; family Pseudocheiridae; genus Pseudochirops; species Pseudochirops corinnae. The sequence goes on along the minus strand of JAQQSV010001438.1, from coordinate 8,048 downwards.
ATACAGACAGAAGTTACAGGAAGATAAAAAATATAGACAGAGAAAATACAATTCAACAAACCAACAGACTTGCAGCTCTCTGACCATCACATACCTGCATAGTTAGTTATCAGAGAGAGAAGCACCAACATAAGGGTTTTCAAAGCCGGGGCAGCCCAGAGTCTCATCTGGCCAAATCACACAAATCTTTCTAGAAGTGAGCCCCAAAGCAAAACCTCACCTCAGGGAGTATATATAGCCTTTTCCAGGGTCAGAGAACATCACAACTCTCCTGACCCACTGCCTGATTACAAAGTAACAAGGTGTGGGAGTTCCTGAAAAACAATCCTCCCCAGAACAAATTTCTCCTGTGGGCTCTGCTCCACCCTTCAGCAAACTCCTCTCACCACATGCTCCATGTGGTCATATTCAGCCTATTAGGGGACAGAGTACATTTTCAAATCAGGGGAGGTCCTCAAATTCACTTAGGCTTATTAAAGAGCAGGGAAGATCTTCAAATTCCCCTACTATTACACTAGCCTATTACTTCTTCATTTCACATCCAAAACGTAATTCCTCATTTTACCTGACCTTCCCAGCTTGTCTAGATTTTGTCAGGGATACTAATGTTCTTCCAGTCCTCAAGTTAGAAACTTTGGAGTTAACTTTGTCTTTTCTCTTCCATTCACTCAATTCTATCTGTAATTTTCTCCTCTTTTTCTCTAGAAATATCTTTTGGATTTGATTTTCCTCTTGTATTTTCCAACTCTTATTCAGTATCTCACTCTTTCTTGTCTGGATTAGTACAAAAACCTCTGCCATGCTCTCTGGGCCCTACTTTCTTTTCCTTTTAGCCTCCCCTACACCTTCCTTCCAGGCTAATCTTTCTAAAACACTGCTTTCATTCTGCTACGCCCTTTAAGATCCTAAATTGGTTCCCTACTGGGTCATTTCCAACCTTTTTTGATCAAATCACTTGATAATCCAATCCTAATCCTAATAACAACAATTGCAACAACAACTAACATTTAAGTCATGCTTATTATGTACCAGGTACTGTGCTAAGTGCTTTACAATTAATATCTCATTTGAATCTCGTAGCAACCTCAAGAAGTGGGTGCTATTATCATTTCCATTCAACACATAAGAAAACTGAGACAAACGAGGTTAAGTGACTTGCCTAGGGTCACACAGCTACTGAGTGTCTAAAGATGTATTTGACCTTAGGTCTTACTGACTCCAGGGCCAGAGCTCTGTAGTGAAAGAATTTTGCCCCTAGAGTCAGAGGATCCAAAGTTGCCAGCAGTACTTATTATTGATGTAACTCTATCATTTTCTATAGAGATTTAAAGCTGAAAAGTGCCATCTTGTCCAAAAGCCTCTTTTGGCAGATGAGGATACTTAGGCCCAGAGTAACTTGTGTAAGGTCACACAGCATAATAAATTGCAGGTGTGATTTGAATTCAGAACCTCTGATTATAGATATAGAAATCATTCCTCTGAACCACTCTGAACTTCAAATCTTTGTAATCCAAATTTATTTATCGCTACTCTACCAGGGGTTGAAGCTAGAATGGCAGAGATCTCTGTTGATAAATCACATACCTGATCTAGGGTGTGTTCAGTCATATATGAAATTAGGCAGCATTTTAATGTTAACTTAACGAACAAATAGAGCAGACTGCCACTTTGGGCAGTAACTGAGGAAATACAGTCATTAAACTTTAATTAGGAAAAAAAGAAGATAATTATTAGCTGTCATTCCCCCTTGCTTCCTAATTATGCTCATCTATTGATAAAATGAATGATGAAATTTAGTTTTCATTGTTCCTTTCCAAGTCCTACAAAAATCAGGAGAAGGAAAGCATCCCTGAATTTCCCACCTTTCTTTAGCTTTTTCCTTGTCTTAAGTAGGCTAAGCAGGATTGCAGCTAGAGCTCATATGGTTACTGGTTTAGATGAACTTTCAAGGTTCTTTTCCTCAGCTTGGTTTCTACAAGCTATTTTGCCCATACAAAAAAGGTCGTGTATGTTTCAGATCACGTGCAATTTCTTTTGTGAAAAATGCATTTTGTCAAGTACGATCATCAGGAGCTAGTCATTGACTTGAAGTTGGTACAAATTGGGAGTTAAGTATGGATAAGCCACATTTTTCCAATTTAATTGAATTCACAAGGATTCGTTAAGTGCCTACTATGTGCAAAGCACATTTTTTTCCCCTGGGGATAGGATGATAAAACAAAAAAACAAATGATCTGTGCCTAAAAGGAGTTTAAAATATGCTTGTCACCCACAAACCCTGCAACTGAGAGTTTACTCCTAGCTTGTGGCTAGGACATGTACAAATACATACACAAATCTAGCTAGCAGAATAGATGAAGACTATGGATTTGAGGTTGGAGTGGGAGAAGACAGAGCTCTGTGTGGACTGGAGAGCTTACAGAAAACTCCATGGAGGGGTTTGGGTAGACTTTGGCCTAGAAGTATGGCTAAGATTTGGAAACATGATAAGAAGAGGGAGAAGTATTCCAGAGAAAGGAACAAAAAAAAAAGCATGGAAGCAGAACGTTGAAAGGTGAAACCAAAGGAAAGAGAATGATTTGGATTGGGTAGAGGGATTTATATTGGAGAGTAGTGGCAGCTAAAGATGGAAAGTTATCATCATCATCATCATTGAAGAATTTGAGACAGATTGTGAAGAGTAGACTAAGGAATTTGAACCTTGTCCTGCAAGTAAATGAGCCACTGAAAGTTTCAAGGCAGAGGTTGACTGGATGAAAGTGACATTTTAGGAAGACTGATCTGGAGGTGATGTGCAGGATGCATTGGAGGTACAGAAAGAGAGGGAGAGTTCAATGGGGAGGCTTCTGCAGTAACTGGGGGAGTGTGTATGGCTGTCCTTCCCATGCAGCCTTGACAGTCATCCTCTGTCATCAGAAAACACTTACTTTGAGTTATTTCTCCAACAGTGGGGATGGATTTGGATTGCTCCATACATGTTTTCCTATCTAAAGATAGTTTTGGGAAATGGGGTGAGCTGGACATAGGAGTACATTTGTAGCAGTGGCTAAACCGAGAGTAAACCACTTCTCTGGAGCACTGGGGGTGTGAGCTTGCACTCTTCACTGCCTCACAATTGAGCAGTTGCTCAGAGAAGTAACTGGCCACAGAGGCAAAGTGGAAATTGCTGCTGGAATATCTCACTTCCCTTGGTGAGGACACCTGCTCTAAATCCTTATTTTTAATGATTCTAGAAAGATGCTGGACATCCTTCAGACAGTGCATAGAAGAAGATTGTTCTCAAAATTAAATATGCACAAATTGTATATGTTCAGAGTTTTGCACTGAATTGAAAGTTTGTATATGTGTGTTTTAAAGTTAATTTGCTCCTACCTACACCTGCCTTCCAAAAGCAAGCTTACAAATGATTTTGGTTTTCATTTGAGATTGAGCCAGATATTTTTATTTAGGTTAAAATGTTTAACTCCCAGAACTGATAGAAAATTCACAAAGCTTAACAAACTTTGTGCAGGGCTTGCTGTAGAAATTCCATTTCTAAAAGAAAACTATTATCTTGGCTAGTTCTCCTTAGAAGAGCATTTACTGTGTATAAAATAAATCGATTATTAAAAAGGATGAAATATAATTTTTTCCCCTATGATGAGTTAAACGGGTTCTTTACTTAGACATGGCTCATGAGAAGATAGGTTTGACATGGGATCAAAGCTCTGGAGCTGGAGCGGAACTTAATGCTCACTGTCTTTGTGATCTTGGCCAATCATTAAACCTCCATTGGTCTTAACTTTCTTGTCTATAAAATGGAGGAGTTGATTTGGGTATCTTCCAGCTCTAAATATATAATCCTGCAATCCCTAATTTTACAGATGAAGAAATAGAAGTCAGAAGGTGACTTGTCTGAATTTCTATAGTTAATAAACTGCAGACTTGGGACTTGAACTCAAGTCTTATGACCTAACACTCTTTACACTGCTCTGGACTAATATTTTTATACAGTGAGAGAGTGGGTGAAGTCATTCTGGATGAATAAATGAAATTTTAAAGATTATACCTGTACTTAAGTTAGAGTCATACTTTCTAAAACTCCTTAAATTTGGTCCTTTGGATATGACCCCCAACCCTCAAGCTTTAATGGCCAGAAGCCTTCCAAAGCCAAGGCTATTTACCTTCAGTTTATAGTATGTTTAACCTGGGTGCTCATAGTTTTTGCGTACTGTCTTCACTGTTTGAATGTCAAGTTCTTGGAAGACAATGATAATATTTTGCCTTTTTTTAATCCCCCAGGCTTAGCACAATGCCCAGAGTATAGTAATCATCTAAAAAATGGCTTGTCTGGCCTTCAATCTCATCATTCAACTGAAATTCCCTTCTTCAAAGTTACCAATAACTTCCTAATTGCCAAATTGAATGACTTTTTTTCTTAATCCTAACCTTTTTTTTTTTTAAACCTTTGTTCTCCTTGGTCAAATCAAATTAAAAAAAAAACAAAACCAACAAAAACCAAACTCTTTGTTTGACTCTTAAACCCCTTCACAACCTGGCCCTTTGCTACCTTACCAGTTTTCTGACACTTTATTCCCCTCCCCTGAGCAGGACAGGACACTCCATCTCCAAACTCTGCACCATTTCATTGGCAGTCTTTATACCTGGAACGTTCTCCTCACTTCTGCCTCCTCCTTTCCCTGACTTCCCTCCAGACTCAGCTAAAAGCATACACTCTGTAAGAAGTCTTTCCTAGTCCCACTCAGTGCCTTCCTTCTGAGATTACCTGCAAAGGACCTGTATAGGTCTTGTATACATACACTTGTAAGTATGAAGATGCATTGTCACTCCCATATTAAAATGGGAATCCCTGAGGACAAGGATCTGTTTTTGTCCATCTTTGTGTCTCTAGCACTTAAGGTAGCATTTGGCACATAGTAAGGGCTTGATAAATGCTTACTGTTGTCAGTTGGTAAGTCAACAAACATTTACTAAGTGCCTACTGTGTGCTAGGGATTATGTCATGTCATGGGAATACAAAGAAAGGCAAAATATAGTCCATACTCTCAAGGAATTTATAGTCTAATGGGGATAGAGCGTGGAGTGGAGAGATGCCGGTGGAGAGACAGAGAAAGGGAAAGTGAAGGGAATAAACGTTGATACAGTGCTGATTGGGCCAGGCGCTATGCTACATGCTTTACAGATATGATCTCACTGGATCCTCACGACCACCCTGGGAGGGAGGTGCCATTATTACCCTCATTTTACAGTCGAGGAAACTGAGGCAAACAGATTAATGATTTGCCCAAGGTCATACAACTAGTAAGTACCTGAGGCAGGATTTGAATTCAGGTCTTCTGACTCCAGCACTTTGTCTACTTTTATCCTCTGTCTCTTGCTGTTTCACTTAGCTACTTTACAGACACAATATGTGGGGTAGATCAGAGGTTATTTCATAGGGAAGGCACTAAGATGAAGGAGGGCTAGAATAGGAATCTTTTAGCAGATGGGACTTCAGATGAGACTGGAAGGAAGCCAGGGAAGCCAGAGGTCATAGATGAGGAGGGAGAGAAATTCAGTCAAGGGCAACAGCCAATGAAAACTCAGAAATGAGAGACAGACTGTTGGGAGCTGGAGGCAGCAAGAGGGCCGGTGTTACTGAACTGAAGAGCTGGTGAGGGATGGGAGAGAGAAAAGGCATAAGAAGCCTGGAAAGCACTGATGAAGGGCTTTAAAAGCCAAACAGAGGATTTTATATTTGATCCTGGAGGTCATAGGGAGCCCCTGGAGTAAAGGGTGATGATCAGGCTTGTGCTTAAGGAGCATCAGTTTGACAGTTGAATAACTGGGTGGTTGACTGGCTAATAAATAGCTTTTAGGCTGCGTTTACTTGTGCTAAATCCTGGTTCTCTAATCCAACCCACCCTTTCTTATTTAGCAGGTGAGGAAATTGAGGCCCAAAGACAGGAAGTTGCCCAAGATCACACAGCTAGTAAATATTAGAGATGATGTCCGCTCTGGTAGTTTATTACTCATAGGAGTGAGAAAAGTTGGAAAGGATCTTTAGAGATCATTGAGCCTTTGCCTCTCTCTTGACTCTATCAGGCCAGATTCTGTTTGTTTGTTTAACCCACAAAGACAGTTTTCATACCTTCTGTGAAAATGCTATATTCCAACAAAGCAAAGAAATAACATAAAGAAGAGGAGGCACTTGGTTGGGATGGAGAGGGGAAGGGCAGACAAGAAGTCACCTAAAAAAAAATTAACGAGACTAAGTTACACTTCAGTAGGAAATCAGCAACATAAATTAATGGGAATTTCTGGAGTAGAAGAGAAAACGGTTCATTGATCTTTTGCATGATAGGGAGCTTTCCTAAGCAAGAAACCTTGGGACTTATTTCAATTATGTAAGTGACTCATAGACCAGAGTGAGGCCAGTAGTATCCAACATCACCTCTTGTCACCTCTCACTCTTTGAGAATTCTCTAGCAGGAAGGAGGATCAGTATTTATTTTTTAAGCAATGAAAATAGTAATAACTAGCATTTATATGGCACTTTATGTTATGTCAAACTTATATATGTATATGCATATGATATATATGTGTGCATATATCTATATCTGTATATCTATCTATCTTTATTGTTTAGCAATTGTCAGTCATGTTCAACTTTTTGTGACCCCCTTTGGGGTTTTCTTGGTCATTTCTTTCTCCAGTTCACTTTGCAGATGAGGAAACTGAGTCAAATAGGGTTAAGTGACTTGCCCAGGTTCACATAGCTAGAGTTGAGGTGGATTTGAACTCAAAAAGGTGACTTTCTGATTCCAGGTCCTGCACTCTGTCCACTGTGCTACCTAGCCGATACATGCACACACGCACACACTCACAAGTTGTATACAATAGTGTATACAACAATGCTGTGAGATAAGTGCTATTATTACCCCCTTTTTACAGATGAGAGAACTAAAGCAGACAGAAGATCTAAAGATGTCCTCTATCACAGCCAACCACTGATTGAACCATGATTTGAATTCTATTTCTGACTCTGAGTCCAGAGTTCTATCTGCTGGAAAGAAAAATGGCTTACCTTTTCTTATTCACCTTTATCATCTGTCTATCAAGTAATCAGATAGTCCAGTAGGAGGGAACCAGTTTACAAAATAGTCAAATTTGGTGCTATGGAACTGTGTAGATAAAGAAGAACCTAATGATCATAGGCTGAAAAAATTTAGATCTAGGAGAGTCCTTAGAGGTTCCTTAGTAAAACTGACTCATTTTACAGATGAGGTTAAGTGATTTGATCAAAGTGACATAGAGAATAAGTGGTGAAACTGAATTCAAACAGATCTTTTGACTCCAAATCCAGTGCTCTTTTCACTACACAATCTAGTCTGAAGGAATTTATAGTCCAGGTAAAGATAAAGTAAAATTGGTAAAGTACTTTGTAAAACTTAAAGAGCTATATCACCAGTTCTCAACCTGTGGGTTGTGACCCCTTTGGGGGTTGAATGACCCTTTCACAAGGGTTGCCTAAGACCATGGGAAAACACATATTTCCAATGGTCTTAGGAACCGAGACACCTCTCCTCTATCTGTCTCCAGGCGGGTCCGCCCACATGCAGATATGCCCACATATGAGTAATAAAAGGGTTGCTGTATTAGGAAGGTTGAGAACCGCTGAGCTATATAGATGCTTCTTCTTTTCTATCTCTTTCTCCTTTTCCCCCTTTCCTTTTTCTCCTCCTCCTCTTCTTCCTCCTCCTCTAATTGAGATGAGATTTATACAGCTGAGAGACAACCTGAGAACAAAGAGAGCATATAGTAAAGCATTCTATTATGTTGTACACTTCCATTAGAATCACTTCCATAATTATTTATTGTTTTATGATACAATTACTGTATTAGAGAGAGGTAGCCCATGGTGTGGTTCAAAAGAACACCAAGACACCAGGTTCAAATCCTAACTCTGATTCTTACAGTATATGCTGTCACGTTGTAAGCAAGTTACTTAGCCTCTGGGCCTCAGTTTCCTCGTCTGTAAAATGTATTTTATATATATATATATATAT
>JAQQSV010001437.1:29816-59731 GCA_028646515.1 Pseudochirops corinnae | reverse complement strand
AGTCAGGTTGTTGACTCTCTTTTCATGATTTTCATGCATCATTCTTATTTCTCTTCCCAATTTTTCCTCCACTTCTCTCATTTGGTTTTCAAAATCCTTCTTAAGCTGATCTATGGCTTTTAGGCAGTCTTCATTTTTCTTGGAAGCTTTTGGTGTAGGAGTTCTGACTGTGTTGTCTTTCTCCCGTTCCATGCTTGATCCTTCTTGTCCCCAAAGAAGGAATCTAGAGTTTGTTTGCTGTTCTTACTTTGCTTCCTTTGCCTGTTCATGTTGGCCAGTCTTAGCTCTGTGGAACTCTGCTTCCTGAGGGGAAAACTCTGTCCCAAATTGCTTGGGTTTTTGCAGCTGCCGGAGGTATTAGGGGGCTGTCATTTTTTTACAGCCCCCACCAGCTTTGGCTCACTGAAAATGCACCCCAGGATCAGCACCCAAGACCACGATCTGGATCCAGGCCTCTCAACACAAGAGCACTTGGCCTCTGAACAATTGCTTGGTCCCCCTGCAGTCTGCAGGCTGGGAGCTCTGAAGCAGCTATGTGGAGGTGGCTGTAGGCCTGCCGCGTCTGCTACTTCCTTGCCCTGGAAGCAGTTTGGCCAGACTGCTTTTCTCCCCAAGCTTAGCTGATTTCCACTGACCTTTCACTTAGTCCTTGTTTCTTATGGCTAGATAATTCTCGAAACTGCCACAGCTGCTGCTGATCCACTCTCCTGAAGCTCCAGCTGTGGCTTGTCGTGGCCACCCCTGTGGCCATACCACAGTTTCAGGCCAGGCTGGTTTTGGCTCCCAGAGCTGAGATGATCTCTTTCTGCCAAGCTGCCTTCAGTGGGAGGTGTATTTGTGCGAGTTTTGGAGCCCTATAATTTGTTTAGAATCCTATTTTATGGGTATTTGAGGTGGCTATGTGGGAGCTGCAGTACCTTGCTGCTCCTACACCACCATCTTTGCTTCCCCCCCCCCCCAGTCCTGTGTGAATCTGATTGTGACTCCCTGATAAATAAATTGTTCCTTTCTGGTCACCTGTAGTATTTTTTCTTAGACATGCTAATTCTGAAATTTGGATAGTTCTGAAAATTTGATGTTTTATTTTGGCATCTCTTTCCTGAGGTGATTGATGGACTCTTTCCATGCTTATTTTGCCCTCTTATTCTAGGACAGCAGGGCAGTTTTGCTTAATATTTTGTTGAAAGATGCAGTCTATTTCCTGCTTTTGATTATGACTTTCAGATAGTTCAATGGTCTCCTGGATCTATTTTCCAGGTCAGTGGTATTTTATATTTTCTGCTATTTTTTTCATTCTTTTGAATTTGTTTGATTCATTCATGATTTCTCATGGAATCATTAGTTTCCATTTGTTCATTCCTAACTCTTTTTTTTTTTTTTTTATGAATGGATGTATTTCTTCCGAAGTCATTCTGTTCTGGGCAATTTGAAAGCAAGATACAAACATAGTAAGACAGCCTCTGTTTTCTTTCTTTTTTTTATTAACCTATTTATTTTTAGTTTTCAGCATTCACTTTGACAAGTTTTAAATTTTCTCCCTTTCCTCCCCAAAACAACTCGCAATCTGGAATGGCCTCTACTTATACATTCCTATTAAACACATTTAAAACATTAGTCATGTTGCATAGAAGAATTATAATGAATGGGAAAAACCATGAGAAAGGAAAAAAAACAAAATAAAACATAACAAAGAATAGTCTACTTTGTTCTTCATTCAACTCTACTGTTCTTTCTTTGGATGAGGCTGGAATTTTCCATCATGTGTCCTTTGGAGAGGAAAATCCTAACTTTTAGGATGTTGTTTTCCTTAATTAGCTTTTCAACTTTCTTTTCCATTAGGCCAATTGTACTCTTGAAGAAGTTTTTTCCTTCAATGGATTTTTGCATTTCCTTTTCTGTTTGGCCAATTCTACTTTTTAAGCAGTTGTTTCTTTGTTTGTTTTTATACCCTGTCTTTCCATTGCCTTTACTGTTCCAGAATTTTTTCTGGTGCTCTGTTTTATAGTTATTTTGAGGTGAATATGGGAGAGCTATAGGAATTTACTGCTTACTCCACCATTTTGGTTTATGGAAGTCCTTACCTGATATATGTAGATATTTTGACCTGATTTAAAAATATGTCATCAGGTGACATGTAATTGTAGGTGGTTCTTTTTTATAAAGAGAGAGAATAAGTAGCCAATATTTTCCATTGATATCTGTATAATGTTAAAAATATCTAAAGAAAACATTTCCACCAACTTATCTGGACTTCTTGAGAAGAATTTTAAATAAAATACAGGTGCAAGTTGCATAGAACAAGAAGGTACAGATGAGATGCAATTTTTACCCTTTGAAGTTATACTAATATAGGTGATGCCAAAGATCCAATAACATGTAAAAGTCTTGATGTATCCTTCTGTTAAAAATACTATTTAGAAGACATAATTAATTACAATAAGCTTTTTTAAAATGCCATTACAATGGAATCATAGTGTTTAGGTAGGGAAAGACCTTGAGGATAGTGTAGTGTGAATTAGGAGTCACGAAAAATGAATGGAAAACTTTGTTACTTCAAAAATAGCGAATGACATAAGAGTTGTTCAATGCTTTATATACATTATTTCATTTGTGATTAAAGGACTTCTATAAGGTTGTTACTACAAGTGTTATTCCCTTTTTACAAATAGGAAACAAAGAAGTTAAATAACTTACATATGGGTAGAGAGATAAGTGTCACAGGCAGGATTGAAATCTAAGCCTTCTGAACTGGAAATACAGCATTCTACATATTATACATTGCTTATTTCCTCAATGATCTTGAGCAAATCTCTATCCCTCTTGAACCCAGTTTCCTCTTATATAACATGAATGAGCTCTTCATCCTGTAATGTAATGTAACCTAGGTTTCCAAACAAGCATAGAGCATTTTGTATAAGACCATCCTAAATGCTAGCGAGAATAATTACTTGAAGATCTGCTTAAGTGTCTGCTTAAGACCTGACTGAGTGTGGGACTTTCGAGAGAAATGATGTTCTTCTCTCATTTTTCAAAGGAGAGACACATGTGGTTCTAGACTCTCTTGGGGACCAACTCAAGGGAGGGGAGAAAAAAGAGACTTTGAAATCAGCAAATATATAGGGGTATCATACAACTCATAATTTCCCTCATTTCCAGCTGTCCCAGTTAGAAAATTAGGTGAATTTTGCCTTGGTTAATATCAGGGTCTCTCCCTCAACTAAGATTGCTGCCCAGTTTCATCTGGAGAGGTCATCCTCTCTTGCATATTTTTTCTACTATATTCTAATCTGTATAACTACCATGATTTTTACTAAATCTTTTCTTAGATAAATACATTTATTTTTCTATTTACTTTTATGATGATCTTTTGTATAATTAGCATTTTGTGGGAATGAGTCAAGCCTGAAAGTGTAAACTTGGGGTACCCAACAGAAATGTGGCTTGACTAAAAAAAATCATATGCTATGCCAATAATACTTTGGGACAGAAAGAAATTTCCCATTTTCTCAAATGAGAACAGAGTAGCCAGATTCATGGCACTTTCCTCAGCACCCTTTAAGACATCAAGGAATCAATCATATCTTTTTTGGAGAGAGATGGGTAAGATTTCAGAAATATTTGTCCACACTTTCCTGCAAGCCTCATTTAAACAAATTATATACAAACCTCTTATAGCACATACACCACAGTGTTTCAATATAATTAAGAGTTGTATAGCACTTTATGATCTACAATATACATTTAAGACCTCATTATGATTCACAGTACAACCCTGTGATACATGTGCTATAATTTTGCCCATTTTACAGTGGAGGAAACTTAATCTGGGAGAGATTAGGTGAAAGCAGCTAGTAAACATATGAGGTAGAATTAAGTTGGGGTATTTTTAGACTTCAAAGCCCATAATCAATTATTAGACTACCCAGTTGTGTGATTTTGAATGAGAAAAATGACACACAGAGATGTGGAGACATACCCATTATTTTAAAATAAATAGAGCTAAGACTAGAATACATATATTTTGAGTCTCAGTTACATAATGCTTCCTTAATGCTTCCTTATTTCTCCATGATAAACACAAATGAATAAAATAAACAATTTATTGTTATGCTAGGCAATCATTATATTTAGTAATGGAGATGCAAAGAAAAAGAATGATCTAGTCCTCATCTCAAGGAGTTCACACTTGAATTGGGGAAACAAAAAATAAGCATATACTATTTTTTGAATATTTTTTCCCCAATTACATATAAAAACAATTTTGACATTCATTTTTTTAAAGTTTTGAGTTCCAAGTTCTATCCCTCCTTTCCTCCCCTCCCCACTCCCTAAAGAGTAATGTGATATAGGCCACACACACACACACACACACACACGCTCTCTCCCCTCTGTGGTCCCTGGGCCCCACAGTCCCTTCCCTGGGCAGATGGGCTCAGGGCATCCCCGGCAGCGCTCGTCCATGGGCCGTGAGTCCGGAGCTATAGGCGCTATCATATCTACCCTGCTGGTGGGGGGAGGTCTGGCGGGTGCGCTCTTCCTTTGGCTGCTGCGGGGAGATTCCGGGAACCAGGATGCCAGGACCAGGGAGGAGCGAGAGTTGTCGCCTGAGGAGGCGACCACAGCAGCCCCAAGTGGGAACGGAGGGGACTGAGGAGGGAACGGAGGGGCCCATTTGCCCCCAAACGCGAGTGGGACGGAAGGGACTGAGGAGGGAACGGAGGGGCCCATTTGCCCCCAAACGCGAGCAAGTGGGCCAACTCAGGGAGCAGAGGGGCGACGGTAATGGAAAGCAGCCGGAGAGAATCATCAGGAAAGTAATGGACGTTTGGTATCGGAGTCTAAGAGCAGTGACCTGGAAAGTCCAACATGGAAACCACAGAATATTTCTACCCAAGACTTGGACAGTCTGAGACCAGGAGAGCAGCTCTATTCCACACAGTTGCTGGGGATAGAATCTCTCGCTCTCGGGGCTTCCTAACTCTATGAACTACTCAGAATTTTCGATGGTAAAAGCCTTCAACTTTCTCAACCAGAAGATCTTCTGAAAGGACAGAAGACGTCCTCTCAGTCAGTTGTGTACTCTTCGGGGAAGTTCCGTTCTGACAATTTGTTGGTGGACAAACACGAAGAGCATCTGGAAACTCAACAAGTTGCAGGTCAAGATTTGGTTGATCAGGAGGACTGGGAAATTCTGCCTTGGCAGTCAGTATGGAGAGACGCTGATAAGGGCAAAAGCTCTGAGACTTCTCATGCTGGTATATCTGCTCTTGAACTCCAGACATCACAAGCCCTAACCAGAGACTAGACTATGGAAGAGACTCCCTCAAGGATGCCAAAGGTCAAGAGATTCATTTGAGAACCAAGAGAGTGGCAGCGGTGTGCCCATTGTCTCAGCAAGTCAACATCCAGTTTCAGGTTCATTATGTCACCATGTCTGACACCACCGTGGTGGCAATAACTGGTGACCATGAGACTCTCAGCAGTGGGCACAGTTACATCTCACTCTAGTGTGGTAAGAATTGGTTCTGATCCACATCTATCCAGTTGCCAATGGATTTGAAGTGGAAATTTGTGATAATGGAGAATGGGAACATTGTCCATTGGGAAGAATGCAGTAATCAACTCCTAGAAACTGGGCATGAAGATTTATAATAGTTCATAAATGATGGAGCTGTCACTGACTGGTTTGGGGAAGCATCAGACCAACTTTTAGGACTATTGTGCTTTATTAATATTGTTACAATAGACTTATTCCACAAGAACAATAACTCCAGGGTTATCTTCTGTAGTGTTTTTAGGCCATGGAGTTGATTAAGAGTTACTGACTGCATTTATGTGAAGATGCTGCTTCTGAGTGTGCCTCTTCCTTTCCCTGCCCCCTACTCCCATCCATTGATGTCCTTGTGCTGGTGCATTTCCACTTCATTGCTCAGTTGCCTTGGCGCAAAGAGCTGGCTAAAGGGATCTGTCTAGTGGTCATAGCGGGAAGCAAGGCTCAGATTTGTGAAGTACCAGCATTTCCTTTAAAGGTCACCTAACTCTCTGCCAGCTTAGTGCATAATGATGACATCCTTTGGACTCTGTTTCAGGGTCAAGGAATAATGATGTTGCCTCTCTTTGTACTTGTGTTGGTACAAATGCCAGTAGAATGATTGACTGATGGATTAATAAAGTGCCTGAGTGATTAATGAGGTGAAATGATCTGGTCTTCCAAATGTCACTAGCAAAGATATGAAGTATTATTTTAGGATAGCTTCCATAGGCTTAGGCCAACATTTTGAGCATTGCTTTTGTTTATTCATGCGTTCTTTGAGGGAGAGGAATGTTTATTTTTAGCTTAGTTCTCTCAATGACTGACAAGACCATGGTAAACTCCCCCTGATTGTGCTCCCTCTGGGGATGAGGCAGCAGCAGAAAGATGGGAATGTGGGTGGGAGTAGGTTCCCTAACAGCCCTTCTTAGAGAATCAGGAACTGCTAGGATACCACATGGATACAAATGAGGCTCCTAAAGCATGCACTTCTGGGTGCCCCAAACTGGAAAGAAGACATTTCCAGCCTGGAACATTCAACATCCTTTATTTCCATCTTTCTCCACAGGCCTTGTCCAACATATGTCTATACTCACAGGTCTGGTGGGCAGTACTGGGGTCTATAATCACAGTGCAATATTGGTTGTAGGTGATCTAGGACAATACTACTTTCCTGGAAATTGAGGGAAAAGCATTTTTGGAGTTGTTGGAACTAAGTATACAATAAAGCTTGTTATTTTCATAAAAAAAAACTTCAGTAAGAGAGAAAGGGGGGAAGGAAGGAAGGAACGAACGAACGAAGGAACGAAGGAAGGAAGAAAGGAAGGAAGGAAGGAGGGAGGAAAGGAAGGAAGGAAGGAAGGAAGAGAAGATGAAAATAGTATGCTTCAGTTAGTATTCAGATGATTGTCTTGGGTCATTGTTTTGTTGAGAATAGTTAAATCATTCAGAGTTCATCAAATAATGTTGCTTGTTACTGAGTACAATGTTCTCCTCATTCTATTCACTTCACTTTGCATCAGTTCATGTAAATCTTTCCAGGTTCTTCTGAAATCATCTTACTTGCAATTTTTATTGCATAAAATATTACATTAAATCATATAACACAACTTATTCAATCCTTCCCCAACTGATTCCAATTTTTTGTCACAACAAAATGAGCTATATTTCTGTACAAATAGGTTCTTTTACATTTTTTGCGGATCCCTTTGGGATACAGATCGTCTAACTGTATTCTTGAATCAAAGAGTATACACAGTTTGCTTACTCTTTGGGCATAGGTACAAATTGCTCTCCAGTATAGTTGGATTGGTTCACAATTCCACCAACAATGCATTAGTGTCCCAATTTTCCTACATCTCCTTTAACATTTATCATTTTTTTCTTTTTTTGTCCTATTAGTCCATCTGGTAAGTATTATGCCCAGCGATGGTAAACAGGTCAGACAACTGGTCAGAAAAATTAAATTCCAGGGGACCTTTTGCTGTTACTGGGTACAACTGACACTGAGTAGTAACTCTAGTGCCCATTTGCAGTTCTGGGTTGCAATTCTGAGTGGAGAGTAATGCTGGAGGTTGATTACAATGAAGCAGAGGCATTGGTCACAGTTCCAAGGCAAAGATGAACATTAGTGCATGTAGACTGCAAGGGCCCAGAGACCCTTGACAGCACAGAGAAGGAGAGCAGTGACCACACCTGTCCCAACATTACACCACCTAACCTACCTTCCTTTGCATTTTTTCATTAACTCCCTCCACATTCTCCTCTACCAATCTTATTTCTTATAATCGTTCTAGGAATTCTTGTTCAACTTGATCTTGATTAACATTTTTCTTCGAGGATTTGTTTATTGCTTTTTTTCACATTGTTTTCTTATACTTAATAAATAAAGCTTCAAAGAAAAATGCTATCTGAAAAACAATAGCAAACAAAGGTGGCCTAGACATACCAGATGTAAAACTACATTATAAAGTGCAATCATCAAAACTATTTTTTGTGAGGAGGGAAGGCAAGACAAGGCATTTGGAGTTAATTGACTTGCCAAATGGCACACATCTAATAAGTGTCAAATGTGTGAGATCAGATTTGAAGACAGATCCTCCTGATTGCAGGGACGGTGCTTTATTCACTATGCCACCTAACAGCCCCATCAATGCTTTTGTAATTAAGTTATAGAGTTGTGCATCAGTGGAATAGGTTAGGCACACAAGACATAGCAGTCATAAACTATAGTGATCTACTGTTTGATAAACCCAAAGACTCCAGTTTCTTGGATAAGAACACACAATTTCACAAAAACTGCTGGGAAAATTGGAAAATAGTATGGCAGAAACTAGACATAGATTAGCATCTCACACTGTATACCAAAAGAAGGTCAAAATGGGTACATTATTGAGGCATAAGGGATTATATCTCAAACAAATTAGGAGAGCAAGCAATAGTTGAATCTATGTAGAAGGGAAGAATTTATGACCAAATAAGAGATAGAAAATATCATGAAATGTAAAATGGGTAATTGTGATTACATTAAGTTAAAAAGTTTTTGTACAAAAAACCCAATGCAACCAAGACCAGGAAAGCAGAAAACTGGGAAACAATTTTTATGGTCAGTATCTCTGATAAAGGCCTCATTTCTCAAATATGTAGAGAATTGAGTCAAATTTATAAGAATAAAAGTCATTCCCAAATTGATAAATGGTCAAAAGATATGAACAGAAGTTTTCAGAGGAAGTAACCAAAGCTATCTATAGGCATATGTAGAAGTGCTCTAAATCACTATTGATCAGAGAAAGGCAAATAAAAATAACTCTGAGGTACCACCTCATACCTATCAGATGGGTTAATATGACCAAAAAAAAAAAAAAGGAAAATGATAAATGTTGTGGAAGATGTAGAATAATTGGAACACTAATGCATTGTTAGTACAGTTGTGACTTGATTCAACCTTTTTGGAGAGCAATTTGGAAATATACTCAAAGGGAAATCTAACTGTGTATACCCTTTGATTCAGCAAAATCAATACTAGTTCTATATATCAAATAGATCATAAAAAGGAGGAAAGGACCCTTATGTGCAAAACTATTTATAGCAGCTCTTTTTGTGGTGGCAAAAAATTGGAAATGGAAGTGATGTCCATCAATTGGAGAATGGGGAACAAATTATGGTATATGAATGTAATGGAAAACTATCGTGTTATAACAAATGATGAACAGGTGGATTTCAGAAAAACCTGGAAAGACTTAGATGAATTGAGATTAAGTGAAGTGAGCAGAATGAGGAGGACATTGTATGCACGAACAGTAACATTGTACAATGGCCAACAATGATGGACACAGGAACTACTGCAATTTAAATGAAAAAGAAAAGCACATTAACTATCAAAAGTGAAAGTAAAAAATTTATAAAGATCTTGTGGAGCAAAAATGAGGAGTCACCCCTAACAAACTCCTTTGTGGAGGTAGGAGGCCCATGGGTTACATAGTATATGTGTTTTTGGACTTTTCCAATGTATCAATCAGTTGTGATCTTTTCAGCAATACAATGATCTAAATCAATTCCAAAATACTCAGGATGAAAAATGCTAACTACATCCAGGGAAAGAACTATGGAGTCTGAATGTAGACAGAAACATACTAGTTTTTTTTTTTCTTTTAAATTCATTTATTTTTGATTTACAACATTCAGTTCCACAAGTTTTGGAATTCCAAATTTTCTCCCTCTCTCTCCTCTCCCTCCCAAGGCAGAATGCAATCTGATGTAAGTTCTACATATACCTTTATATTAAACATTAGTCAAGTTTTAAAGAATTATGACCAAGGGAATGAACCATGAGAAAGAAGAAAGAAAACAAAACGAGAGAGAGAGAGAGAGAGCAAGTAGTTTGCTTCAGTTTGCATTGAGACTTCATATTTCTTTCTCTAGATGTGGATAGTCTTTTGGAGTTGTCTTATAGCCTTGCATTGCTGAGAAGAGCCCGGTCTGTCAAAGTTAGTCATGAGAGATATACTATGTCAGTATAACGTACAATGTTCTCCTAGTTCTGCTCTCCTCACTCGGCATCACTTTATATAAGTCTCTCCAGGTTATTACAAAGTCTGTCTGCTCCTCATTTCTTATAGCACAATAGCATTATATTTGCATACCACAACTTGTTTAGCCATTTCCCAATTAAAGGATACCCCCTTGATTTCCAATTCTTTACCACTACAAAAAGAGCAGTTAATAGCTTTGTACATAAGGGTCCTCCTCCCACTTGTATGAGGTCTTTGGAATAGAGCCCTAGAAGTGGTATTGCTGGGTCAAAGAGTATGCACATTTTTAGAGCCCTTTAAGCATAATTCCATATTGTTCTCCAGAATGGTTCGATCAATTCACAACTCCACCAAAAATCTATTAATATTTTAATTTTCCCACATCTTCTCCTGCATTGATCACTTTTGTGTTTTGTCATGTTAACCAATCAGACAGGTGAGATGTGTTACTTAAGAGTTATTTGATTTGCATTTTTCTAATCAATAGGGATTTAGAGCATTTTTTCATATGATTCTAGATATCTTTAATTTCTTCCTCTGAAAACTGCCTGTTCATATCCTTTGGCAATTTATCAATAGGGCAATGACTTGTATTCTTATAAATTTGATTCAGTTCTCTGTATATTTTTAAAATGAGACTTATCAGAGATACTGGTTGCAAAAATTCTTTCCCAATTTTCTGCTTCCCTCCTAATCTTGGTTCCATTGACTTTGTTAGTACAAAAGCTTTTCAATTTAATGTAATCAAAATGATCCATTTTGAATTTTGTAATGCTCTCTATCTCTTATTTGGTCATAAATTCTTCCCTTTTCCATAAATCTGACAGGTAAACTATTCCTTGCTCTCACAGATTACTTATGGTGTCAGTCTATTTATCTAAGTCATGAACACATTTTGACTTTATTTTGGTAAACAGTGTAAGATATTGGTCTATGCCTAGTTTCTGCTATACTATTTTCCATTTTTCACAGCAGTTTTTATCAGAAAGTGAGTTCTTCTTGCTGAAGCTGGGCTTTTTGGATTTATCAAACAGTATAATTCTATAGTCATTGATGACTGTCTTGTGTACGTAACATACTCCACTGACCTCTCTCCCCCTGCCACCCCTCTATTTCTCAACCAGGATGAAGTAGTTTTGATGAGTGCTGCTTTATAATACAACTTAAATTCTGGTATGGCTAGGCCATCTTTGCTAACGTTTTATTTCATTAATTCCTTTGATATTCTGGATTTTTTGTTTTTCCAGATGAATTTTGATATTGAGTTTTGTTTTGTTTTGGTTTGGTTTTTTTGCTCTACAAAACAAATTTTTAGCAGTTTGATTGGTATGGCAGGAACATACTATTTTTGTTTGTTTTTCTTTCTGGTATTTTCCCCCTTTTGTTCTGATTCTTCTTTCACAACATGAATAATATGAAAATATGTTTAACATGATTGTATATGGATAACTTATATCAGATTACCTCCTGTCCTGGAGGAGATGGAGAAGGAGGGAGAAAAATTTGGAATTCACAATTTTGCAAAAATGAACACTGAAAACTATATTTACATGTAATTGGAAAAAATAAAATGCTATAAAGGAAAAAAGAGAAATCTCAAATATGCAAGTAAAATGACTAAAATGTATATCTTAAGGTGGTCAATAAAAGAAAAGTTGTCATATGCTCCATAACATTTGTAGCAGCACTTTTTATGATATCTAAAAATTAGAAACAAAGTAAATGACCATCAATTGGGGATTGACTAAACAAATCACGGTACACTTATGAAATGGAATAATAGTGTGCTGTAGTATATTATGTGTGTGTTTAATACATAAAGACATGAAAATATTTATGTGATCTGATTCAATCTGAGGTAAGCAGAGCCAAGAAAACAACATACACAGTAACTACTGCAATTTAAATGTAAAGAGCAACACATTAAACCATTAAAAGTAAATGTAACACATTTATAAAGATCATGTGGAAAAAAACGAGGAGTCAACTGTAACTAACTCCTTTGCAAAGGTGGGGGATCCATAGGTGTACATATTGCGCATGTTTTTGGACTTTTTCAATGTATCAATCAGTTTGGTTGCCTTTTTTTCCTCTCTAAAATGCTATTTTTCATATAAAATGATTCTCTGGGAGGGGAAAAGGAGGGTAAATAGGATGCCACGGTGTTATAAGAAACAAAAAAATCAATGAAACTATTTTTTTCTCTCTAAAAATAAATGAAGTAAAAGAAAAGAAAGTAGAGAAACTTATTGTAGATATTTTTCCCCCAAGGAGACTATCTATAGAAGAGAAATGGGATTCTAGCTAGCAAGTATGAATGGATCTAGTAAGTTTTTTCAAGGATGATATGCACAAGTTTGTAGACAGTAGTAAAGTTACCAATATTTAAGGAGAGCTTGAAAATACATGATAGAATGAGGATGACAAAGGATACAATCATCTGCAGAAGATGGGATGGAATGATATCACTTGTATGTATAGAAATACTCCCTCATTATATTAGAATCCTGTCTGGAAGGTCATACTTTGAGAAAGCATTTTTTTGAAATCATATAAACAATATATTTGGGGGAGGGTGATAATGGTCTCTAGGCTCAGCACTTATGGTAGGCTGATTAATCCCTAAAGACTCTAATTTAAGTATTATGTAAGAACCTTGATTGATGAAAGTCTTAGGAGCATTTTTATTTCTTCTTTTTATTAATTTTTTTTTTTTAGTTTTCACCATTCACTTCCACAAGATTTTTCTTCCCATCTCTCCCCTCCCCCTATTCCAAGATGGTGTGCATTCTGATTACTCCTTCCCCTAATCTGCCCTCCTTTCTATCACCTCCCCAACCTTCTCTTATCCCCTTCCCTTACATTTTCCTGTAGGACAAGATAGATTTCTGTCCTCGTTGCCTGTACATCTTATCTCCCAGTTGTATGTAAAAACAATTTTTAACATTTGTTTTTAAAACTTTGCGTTCTCTCCCTTCCTCCCTACCCACCTACCCTCATTGAGAAGGCAAGCAATTCAATATAGGTTATATATGTGTAGTCATGCAAAACACTTCCATAACAGTCAGGTTGTGAAAGATTAACTAAATTTCCCTCCATCTGTAATGGTAATGGGGATTTGAAGATCTTACCCGCCCCTTGTAATGGTGAGCAACAAGTACTTAGCACCTTGTTTCAAGTTGAGCCTTGCCTTAATTGTATCAAGACTTTATTAAAGACCAAAACTTATGGATCTCACAGTGGGAGGAACTGGCTGATGCAACAGGAAGGGGTGGGGTAGGGAAGAGCTAATGATCATATATTAGGAGAGGCCCTGGCTAGAAAGAGTGGAATTGAGAACAGAACTTGTGGTAGCAGAGCTAAGAACTGAGAACTGAGAACTGAACTGAGAACTGAGAAGAACAGAGTAGAGAATTGAGAAGAACTGAGAAATGAGAAGAGAGGAGAACTGCAAAGAAACATGGCTCTGGTGACACTACTTTGTCTGTTTGTTTTGATGTTGCTTTGTCAGATTTGTCTGGTGATAGAGTATGTTACTGTTGTTACAGAAGTCCTGGAAACTTACTTCTGGTTCAGACGCCCTGAAAGAGGACTTTCTTGTTGTATGTTTACAGAAGTCCTGGATAAGGGTCTTTCTGATACTTTTCAGACTATATATATAGTCCTATATATAGGACTATACTGATGATTTGTGTTAATTTATCAGATCTTATTGTTGGGTCTGTGTTGATTTCACAGAAAGATAGTGAATTGATGATGATGTCAGCACTGTGAATAAATGTTATTGTGGCTTTGTTAAGCTTTGTATTCCCAGGAACAGAAACTGTGAAGGACTTGAGG
Source organism: Pseudochirops corinnae (assembly GCA_028646515.1). Lineage (NCBI taxonomy): Eukaryota > Metazoa > Chordata > Mammalia > Diprotodontia > Pseudocheiridae > Pseudochirops > Pseudochirops corinnae. The sequence continues at coordinate 45,829 of JAQQSV010001437.1, read as the reverse complement.
TGGACTGGACACTGTGAGATTCAGTATAGAATAGCAACTGGACAAGGAACTGAATGAGGAATTGGGAGTTGCCTGTCTTTAAACCCAGGTGACAGTTGGGTGGATTCAGATAGGAGCTGGACCCATGGAAAAAGAACCATGGAATCTGAGTGCCAGCCTCAAGTCAAGAAGAAAATACGTCTCCTCGGGTATTTAATGCAAAATGAAAAGATCATGATTTACTGTGGCCTAAGGATGGAAGACTTTGTACTCTGTATCCTGTACTCTTCAGGATGATTGGAAATATCTCCAGTTAAGAAGAAAGGAGACTTTTTGACTGAGAGATTGAGACAATGTGACCTAGGGGTGGAGAACTCTGACCTTTGTAATTCCTGTCTATTAAGGAAGCTTGTCTCCTTAAAGATGATTAAGTTAAGTTCTTACTGAATGATATCTTTGCTTAAAACTATGTGGCCACTTTAGTGATAACTTGTTATGCTATAACACTGTGAATGCTGTGCTCTGATTTCTGTGAATGTTTTGCTTTAATTTACTTCTGAATAAATAGAGGCTTCAGTAAACTATGTAATCAGAACCTTGAAGCTGTTCGCAGCAGCAGTCCTCTGGAAAGCTGCTCATGCTTGGCTTCATACCATCCTGTTCTGCCCCGCCACCTCCTGTCATTTATTCTATTCTCTCCTTTGAAGCTATCCCTCCTCACAAGTGTTTGCTTCTGATTACCCTTCCTGCCATTTACCCTCCCTTCCATCATCCCCCCTATTTTGTTTCCTTCTCACCTACTTTCCTATAGGGTAAGATAGATTTTCATACCCAATTGAGTGTGTATGTTAATGCCTCCTTAAGCCAAATCCGATGAGAGTAAGATTTATTCAACCCCCCCCTTTACCTCCTCCCCTTTCCTTCCAAAAGCTTTTTCTTGACTCTTTTATGTGAGATAATTTACCCCATTTTGCCTCTCCCTTTCTCCTTCTCCTAGTATATTCCTTTCTCATCCCTGATTTTTATTTTTTGGATATCATCTTACAGGCATTTTCAAATGATATTTGGAAGGTCATCGTGTCATATGGAATTTTTGTTTCTAGACATTTTGTTTCAAGTCATGAGGAGCTAGTTACTTCCTCAAGAGCTCAGAAAGCACAATGTTTTATTCTCTCTAGAACTTTAGACACCTTTCTGAATTTGGAGTTTTGGACAAATATATCCTAATTTATTTGATGAAGATAAGAGTCCCATTCTATCATGTTTAAAGAAATTTTTTGCTCTCACTCCTATAAGTTGCTATTCTCTTTCTTATTGAAACTGCCAGTGAAGGGATCTATAGAATTGACCCTGGAACAATCCCTGGGCTCCCACCGACACCTGGAAGAAATGATGGGAACTCCCTGCATTTGGCAGCTAGAACACTATTTGTCTCTGATCTCATCTATATAGTAGAAGAGTTGGGGCTGTGGCCTTCTTGCTCTAGCAGTTTGACCCTAAGAAAGAGGAGGAAAAGTGCCCACAGCAGTGTTCATTTTATGAAACAGGGGGCACAGTGAGGACATTCCAGTTTAAGTTCAGGTCTGCAGCTACAGTGCTTCACCCTGGCCCAGGGGTGGGGGGAGGCATCTGCCTACAATATTACTCAGTTTCTAGAGTAGAAAGGAAGCATTTGGTCACAATAAGGTGAGCATTAGTTCCTTATTAAAATTGATTTGGAAGATGCAAATGTGAACACATTAGGAAATGCCTTGATTTCTGGCAAGAAGAAGAAGATAAGCTATCTAATGATGTCTTGGAAAAGAAGTGAGGAAGTCCCTGTTAAGAGACCTTTAAATGGGCAAAGATTTGATATTCATTCCTTATAACGTTCCCAAGAAAGGAGAAATCATGTCTGATGGGCCAAGAAACCTCAAATAATGGATTGCAGTATATGGAAATTCTTAATATTGACCCTGGCCCTGCAATAGGGTGCATGTAAGAAGGAAATGACCCCTTAATTAACTCAGTATAGATGAACATGATGAGTGATGAGGATTAGTGACTATGCCAGAAGTGGCACTATCTGTGCTGTGATACTGATAATCTAGGTACAGCTCTTGCTCATTGTCAGCATTTTATATCCAGATAACAGCTCCAAAAACTCAACAGTTTTTTCAGGTTTGTATTTTCCTCTTAGTTCACCTTTCTGTTAGACTTATCCATTTCCTGGAAAGGTATATTAAAATTTCCTGTTCATGTCCATAAATTTTTGGCTTTGTTTTCTTATCCATTTTATTACTTTTTCATTTTATTATATGGTTTAAACCAGACGTAGTGAAGTTAAACCTGCCACTCCCTTGTGGGAATCAGATTAAAATGTACAGTTATTGCTCCTACATCATGGGGGTTAAAAGTGTGGCACTTCATGATCTGGAAAATTTGTGTAAGATTTTTTGGCCCTCTCTTCATACAGAAAGAGGTCTTAATTATTATGGTATTAAAGGATAAAATATGTTGACATCATACAATACTACAAATATATTTTATGCGTTTCTAAGTTTCTAAATTTTTTCCATGTCATCTCCTGGCCTTTGCATGGTATCTACAGTTTTCACAAAATTTTCAAAAAAAATTTCATTTAATTTCTTATGCTAATCCACAGTATATCAAAACTGTGGTAGGAAAAGTTGTGATGAAGAAGAGATAGCTGCATTTGGGAAATGTTTAATAAAATAACTAAAAATACAACAGAAGATAGATAATGTTAATTTGTGGTTTTCTAGGTCAATATGTGGCTTCAGGGTTCTATTTCTATTTGAGTTTTACACCACTGATTTAAACTATTCCTATTTAAATAATTTTTAGGCTTATGCTTCATTATATTTATTCATTTCATATTGCTTTTATTGTCAGTACATTTTCTTTTCCATTAGTTTTGGTTACAAGACATGGATGATAATATATTCCCACAGACTCTCTTATTCCTGTACTTTAAATTTACATACATCATTATGTTTTTCTTTCTTTTCTGTATCCCCAGATAGTTTTCTGCCTTTTTCCTTTTCTTTCCAGTTTTCTCTCCTCTATCTTTCTTTCTTCTAACTTCTTATTTTTGGTGATTTTCTTTTATTGTATTCTTTTATAAAAAGTGTTCTTTTGGTCTACCTTTTTATTTCTATTCTTTTCAGTCTCTTCTGAATGCTTTTATTTGATTTATTTGTAAGTTATGTAGCAAAAAAAATTAATTGCTTTTCATTTGACCAACAAAGCAGCCTATGCCAGTTTTACTCATTTTCAGGACAAAGAGCCCACTTATTCAGAAGATATTGCTTTGAGTCATCATTCAGAGAAAACTATACCAAAGTGACCTTGTTATGATACTGGGAATTCTCCAAGCAGTTGGCTGCTTTGCAGAGATCTCACTGGAGCTTTCCCCTGACTCTAAAAGGATAAGATCTTCTGTTTAACCTTTTCTAAAATGATAATAAAGTTCTGTTCAATGCCACGTTATTTTTCTTGTTAACTTGGTGTTCCCACAATGCCTGAAACTGAACCCTTTACAGTCATCGATATTTGAAGGGTGAAGGGGAAGTGACTACTACAGTCCATCACCAAGGCAAGAATGGGTCCTGTGGTTCTGTAGGACAAAGAAGGTAGAGCAATAATTAATGAGGAAGACAATATTTTTCACGGTAAAAATATTGTACATATAAAGCACTATCAACTGTAGTAGGATGAGACTGCTTGGCCTTTCCTCCTCCCCTCAATAACTCCTATCTTCTGATGCTTTCTGACATCATCACATCTCAAAAGACTTATCCTTTTCCCTTTTCCCTTCAAAAAAAAAGAATTGCTGAAATTTTAATAAGTGAGTAATGACTCCCTAAAAGTAGAAGAAGATAAACACTAGTTAATCACCATTACCAAAATAAATTCTGTTTGCTAGGTTCAGGCAGTGGCCATTGCAAGTCTAAAACTGAGATATCTCAATCTGTTTTTTTGCACAAACTCTCCCAAAAATTCCCTATCTCCTGCACCCTTGGTTATAATTGCGTACATATTCCATTCCACTCCCTCTTCCAACTCATCTTATGTGATTTTTCAAGTTCCTACTCTTCTAGTACTCAAAGAGACTAATATTTTAAATTAAAGATAAATTAACAATTTGCATTGAAGGATAGTTTTCACATTAGAGTTCACTTGCACTGATGAAATTATAGAACCAAACCCAAAGGAAAAAAAAAAAAGATAGTCAAATTTATTCTGGTTTCTTATTTGCTAAATAATAGCAGGAAACCCTGGAAAAGAGAATAAAAAATCTGATTGGTCAAATAAATATATTGACTTCCTTTATTACCTTTTTATAGGTAATTCATGCTATAGGAATTCAGTATAAGACTAAGGATAAACTAACTAACTACTCAGTCCCATTCCAATATTAAATATTCTATGTTTCATAAGATCTCTATAATTAATTCCCTTGAGTTTTTGCAAGAGTAAAATGAAATGACTAAAAATGACTAAAAGTTGTTCATCAGTTTGCCCCACCCCTTTAAACTTTAAGCAGAACAAAAATGCTCAGTCAGGTTGTTAAGTGACTGACAACAGTTGAAAGTCTATAACGAAGTTTTAAGCATGTGATACATTTTTGTACATTGGATTTGTGTTTCACTGCCCTGTTCTTTTGGGTCAGTGACTTCCAGTAGTATCTCTTCAGCACTCTTTCCTACCTGTTAACTCACCTGCCAGTTGTGTAAGTACCCATTATATTTTGTTTTGTTTAAATTAATTCCAAAGCATAGTAACAAAATTGTAGAGAAAGTCATGATGTGGGTGACAAAGTGTCTTCTTGTCTTCTCTTCCTCTTGTCCCCTTGTTCATGTAACCACAGCACATACAGAAGGGCTGTGTGCCAAGCCATTCCGCATAGTAGGGAATAGTTTTTCAGATGTGATTGCTCTGTAAGAATTGATCACAGTGAGAAGAGAAGTCTTGCTAGTAATCAATGCTAAGATTCTCTCATTCATGTGGTATTGGAAAGGAATTTCTTACTTCCAATTAAGAAAGAACTTCAAAAAAGAAATAAAAAGTCTAACTAAATATTTAGCAAATAGAAAATTAGGAGAAGAACTAAACAATAACAGACAAAAAGGGATATAGAAAAAGAGACAGACAAAGATAGAGACACAAAAAAATGGAGACTTAAAAATAACCGGAGTTCTCATAAGAAACTAAGGCTAAATGATCAAATCTTTGGTTGCCTTTACTTTTGTAAAAAAAAATAATAATAAAATTAAAATAAAGAACAAAGAACAAAACTTTAAAGTAGAGATGAGAAACGTTGACATACAAAGTTTTCTTGTATGTCACCTGTTGAATTCTCCTAAGGCATTTAGCCAGTCCCTTGCTGCATTGTAGAGAACTTCTATAGAATTCCATCCACTGATTACTTTGAGGCTTGCACAGACTGTCTGTCACCCATGCCCATAAACCTTAAGATAGTTTCTGTATAATCTTAGAAAGGATTATGAGGCCCTTGAAGTCTTGTAATTGCTCTGCAGTAAAACACATTGTCTCATTATCCTATGAAAGCTATTCAAATTACATCTATGATAGGAATTGGCTGCAAGATGAATCAACCAAAATTGCCCTTAGAGAGACCATACATATGTATTAACCAGAATTTTTAAGAAATACTTTGATAATGGCAAGCCAACAGGTTAAATCCTAGATAAAATCATGTATATAAAGAATTCATATTCTGTTTTACCATATGTAAGAAAAGAAAGGGAAAGTCCTAAAATGAATTAATTAATTTTAACCTTTAAAAATTACACATTTACTTCAACTGTAATATTATATATAGCATTAGACTCAGAGAGGCAATATGAGAATTTCTAAAATTATGACAAATTTCAAATTAGGTAACCTAAATAATCATTCCAAGTCAGTCAACATCTAGAATAGCATGTAGAAAAATCAGAGAAAGATAAGGCTATAGTTGTGGTAAGTGGGCATGAAATTAAAGTCATACAATTTTTCAGTCTCCTTTTTTTTAGTTGCCTAAAACAGAAGACTGTGTAGTGGGGAGATTGAAACCATTATTCACAACAGTTTCAGTCAGCTCTTTTTTTCATTTGAGGAAGTAGTGCCCTGAGGATGCTTGCCTCAGCCAGTATGGGTATGATAAGAATGAAGAACTAAAATGAATCTCTGATCATAAGTCTAGGTAGAATTGAATTGAGCCAGTCAGGAAGATAACAGAGGAAGGATTAGTTCAATATACAGATGTTATCTGAAACTAAATAACATCTCTTACCCCCAGGTGTGGCTAGACTGAGGAAAAGGACAGTTCAGTGAATGAAACACTGGCTCTACAATACAAAGACATAGGTTCAAATCTCACCTTGATGACTGTGATCTTGGAAAAATCATTTAACTTTTCTGGGACTTCATTTTCTTATCTGCAAAATTTGGAGGGAAGGACTGTACTATAGGTTACCTGAGGTCTCTTCCAGCTCTGAATGACTGATTCTATGATATGAAGTGGTTCATCACCACTGTCTAAAAGAGTGGATTGAAGGATCTTTAGCCCTCCATCTCCGGAGAGAGGTTTATTGACCACAGCATATAGTGGTGGTTAGAAGACAATTCATTACTTGATCTTAAAGACAGCAAGACAACTGAAACTGAGGAAGAGTTATAATTCTCAGGAGGGTATAATGGAGAAGCCACAGCTGATGGAAAACAGCAACAGTATCTCCCAGTAGGGGAATAGATCCAGAAGATAGCAACACAATAAAATCCCCAGGAGAAATAAGCAGCATGGTTGTGTTGGAAACATGAGTTGATACACCATTTTTGTAACCTGGACTACTGAATCCCATGTGTGTATGTAGCATACTGAAAGTGTGTACAATTGTGGAGAAGTGAGATTCAGATTTATAAGAGACCTTTCCATTACTATTTTTTAAAATCTGAGTGCCTTTTCTTAGAAATAAATGTCTTCTCTGGCTAGGTAGTAAGAGTAAACACATCAATGAAGACTTTTGAACTAAAGTTGGAAGAGGATCCTTATCCATAGTGTATTTAGAAGCTTGAATAATTTACCCATAAAAACTGTCCTGTGGGCCTGTGGGTGGAGGTAGGTAGAATTCAGTGTGCTAGAATTAAAATGCAAATTGAAAAACAAGGAAACAAAAAAATGTGTCATTTCAGAAACTTCTAGACAGGAACATGTAAATTGTATGGGTCTTGCTAAATACTTAGAAAAAAGAAAAATTGTTCTTTTCATATGGTTTCACCTCTTTCAAGATGAATAAAACTTTGAGGATTTTTTTTCCACAAAGTAACCAAAAAAGGACTTAGATTATTTTTTTTTTTTTTTACCTTAGCCTGCAATTTGATTTCTTCCCTGTATAGGTTCTCAAGTCTCCACTATGCTCAGCCCCCTGAGTCTAACTCCATAAGCAGACTAAAATAGAAGAAACATTCCAATGCAGGTCTATTCTCTTTCCAAGCCAGAAAGACCCCCCAAATGAAACCATAGCCTCTGGTCTTTACCTTTAAACAAGAAATTAGCTTTCTCAGATCTCTTCTTCTAAGACACACACCTTAACTTCTTCCCTGTCAGTAATTCTCTGTGAAAGTTGCTCCACTTGTGGGGCAAATATAGATAAAAGTATGTGGAAATGATCACCTGCCTTTACAATTGATGTTCAACCTCAATCTTCCTCCAGGTTGGTATTCTAATGTATATATTTCTACTCTTTTTTAATGGAAGGAAGCAAGGGTTGAACTGGATGATATTTAAAATCCCCTTCAACTCTAATATTCTATGATATAAGAAATATTGCTTTCTTTCTTCAAAAAGTAGTGTTTAAAAGTGAACTTATTTTACTTTAGGCAAAATGGCTCATAGAATTCTGCATTCACTCAGGGTCCAGTTTCAAGGTTAATCAATAATTTATATAGTATTTTAAGATTAAAAAGTGTGCTAGGTGCATTATCTCAGTTTATCTTCACAAAATTCCTCTAAAAGGAAAGTATAGACATTAATGATCTCCATTTTATTTGTACCATGCAGATTGTATACATTTATTGTGTGACATCTGAGGTGGTGCAGCAGCAAATGGTCACACCCACAAAAACTCATATATTGCTTTATGTAAGTCATCGAAAAACAGATTGTCACTTTATTCATTGATGAATAAAGCAGCAAGAGTTATTTAAAATTTGGCAATTAAAAGATGTTACATGAAAGTCAACAGCCAAGGAGTTTTATCAGAGTGCATCTAGTGGACATAACTCAACTGCTCACCAGAGGGTGTTTGTCTACAAATTCTTAAATTCTTCCATCTACCATGACATTGAGGTCATATCAGTTTCTTTAAACCCTAGTCCTATTTTAATATTGATCTAGGGTTATAGAAATGGGATACTTTTTTCAATGATCAAAATTAGAAAATCCTGTACAGTTCTTTCCTATCCCATGTCTGGGAAACTTTCCAGATACAAGGTAGAGTACACAATACACATATATACATATAATTCACACACATACATATAAACACACATATGAACACATAACATATGTGTATATGTCCAAACATTTGTATACATTCATTTACATATGTAATATATTTATGCATGTATGAATACAAATATATTCATACAATGTGTATTTGTATAATGCATATAGGTAGATATTTGTGTCCACATACATATTGACACAAATACACAAATATGAATATTTGTAGGTATGTATGTAGGTGGAGTTGATGAAGAGACCCATAATCAATGCAGTGATCTCAGTCTGCTTGTTTAGACTACATAAATTTAGGGGAGAGGAAAAGAGACAATAAGACAATAAGCTTTTGACCTTTTTAGATTTGAAATGTGCATACTTTTGCTTACAACCTGGGCTTTTCTGGGAATGTCCTGTTCTAACATGGAGATATACAGGAGAGGTCTTTTTGAGCATGCCTACTTTTCTAAAATGGAGCCTGTTACATCTCTTATCATGAGGTTGGGTGTAGCCTTCCCTGCTTGACTTTCTGTGCCCTTACAACTGAGTCCTTCACTTTCCTTTCCACTATCTTTCCAGTTGTCCTCTTTCTGGTAACACTTATTTGCTGCCCACCATCGATGCTATGAGCTGAAATAGGAAGAGGGGAAAGAACATTCTTCCCCTGTTTACTTTCTTTTACTCTGGCTCTGAGAAATAGGCCTGGAAATATTTGTTTCTGCTTTGAATTGTTTGTCATCCTTTGTTTTAGGCACTGGAGTAATCCTAATGGGAGTTGGAGTAGAAGCCATGATGACTTTAGAGTCATGATTGTGAATAGGATGGTACAGCAGGTCAGCCCAGCATAGAAGCCCTAAAAATCCAGACTACCTGAGATTTGAGTCAAAGGTGAGTTTTGGACTTGAAACTGGGACTGCATTTTATAGGTACCTGTCTATAGCTATACAACTAATCCCCTTCTCCCCAGAGACTGAACTGCTAGAGGGGATAAGGGAGGAGGGGGTTTTACTTCCCACATGTGGGGAGTATAAGTTTGGATATTTGGGAGTATACCTTTGGAAGTAAATATTCTTTTGTAAAGACTCTTCTATGATACATACTTCAAAGGGTGTAAGAAAGACTGCCAAAATGAAACCATAGCCTCTGGTCTTTACCTCTAAACAAGAAATAAATTTTCTCAAATCTCTTCTTCTAAGAAGAACAATTGAAAATTTGAGTGTCCTGTTCACAGATTGCAAAAAAATATAAATAATTTTTTATACTCAATGCTTTCTTTAGAGAATTTAAAAAAGGTCATTAAATTTGATGTATTATTTTTTAAAAAGGAGAAAAAGTATAACCCCTCTGGGATACACTGACTCCCACTTGCACAAACAGATTTAAGTCTTTGATGGTTGACTATCCCAGGTTCAAGGTTCTTTGGGGATTCACATTTTAAAATCATACATCAACCCTCATTGAAGAGCTTACATTTAACAGTCAGTGAGCTGACACAATTAATTCAAAGCAGACTTTTACTTAAAATTCATTGCATGGACATTAGTAACAAGGTTTTGCTGTAAAAACCTCAGAAACACTCTCCCACAGATATACTTAGCAACAGTGACAAAAGCCTATATAGAATTCACTGGCAGAGAGGCACATGCACACACCTCTGTCACTGATAAGCTCTAAGGCCCTTTCTTTTCTCATGGTGTCTTCAGTCTACTCCCTATGAGGGCAGTACCTCTGCTAGGTATGACCTTCTAATAATTCCCATAACTTGTTGCTCTTTGTAGCTTAATATTGTTGATGTGTTCTGGGTGTAGAATCTTCTAAGAACATGTTGTACAACTGGGAGACATCATTGCTGTGGGGAAAAATGAAAAAGAAATTCCCTTTCCTTTTGTATTTGTTGCAGAATAGAAGAGGTGCAACAGAAAAGGTTAACATTGGCTCTTTCTTAAGAGATTATCTCTTTCCCCATAGTTAGCTCTCTTCTACACTGCCAGCAATAACTTCAATTAATTCTTCTGAAAGAGTCTGCAGAGCTGATGATCTTGCTCTTTTAAAGTCCATCAGGAATGTGCTTAATTTTTCAGTTGGTCAAAGGGCATCAAAAAGTTGATGGAAGAACCTTATAACTCCTAATGTAGGTACAAAATGTGAGTGACTTCTTTATATTCTTTACATCTATTCCTTTATATTCCTTACAAGCTTTGTATGCTTCACTTGCAGTCTTGGAGCTTTTGCAATCAGCAAACATGCCCCTCACAGAGTGTAACTTATGGTCTCATAATCTTTACATGGTAACAAAATGGTATGCTGAAAAATTTTACAGAGGACTTTCCTTTATAAGACAGAAACCTAAAAGGGCCAAAACTTTGATAACTCATTGTCATTTTATCTCACCCTTAGTTCTGGACTGAGAAGATGAGATTTAACTGATTCTGAGTTCCCTAATCACCCACTACCCCCAGGCTAATTAGGTGTGTATAGAAATGTGAGAAAAGCTATAAAGAAGCAGATTAAGAGTCAGTGAGACCCAAAATCAAATCCAACCTCTGATTTAAACCATCTCTGTGACCTGGTCAAGTTACTTAGCTTCTCAATGTTGAAGATAACTCTCTAAGTTGCATAACAGGCACCTGCATTAGTAGGAGAGGAGGACAGAGTTCTTGTCAAGAATTTTATAGACACATACATTGTATATGCATGTATGCAGTACACATATGTATACAAACACACATACATAAATGTGTATATATGTGTAATCACATGTAAATATATTTGTAAATATATAGGTGGCACAGTGGATAGAACACCAGATCTGGAGACAGGAAGACTCCTTTTCCTGAGTTCAAATCTGGGCTCAGACACTTACTAGCTGTATGACCCTTGGCAAGTCACTTAACTCTTTTTGCCTCAGTTTTCTTATTTATAAAATGAGCTGAAGAAGGAAATGTCAAAGCACTGCAGTGTCTTTGCCAAGAAAATGACAAATGAGGTCATGAAGTCAGATATAACTAAAAAAAGAATGAACCACCACAACAAATATATACAACACGCATGATAAAGTAGTAATTGTTCTGCCATATACTTGTGTGTATATGTAGACATACATAAGTTATACCTTCAACACATATACACACAAATCATGTGTGCATCAATAGACATATACATATACACAAATATATTGAACCTAAATAAGACCTACTTTTGCATTATATTCCCTAAGACAGTATTCTATGCTCTACACCCTTATATTATGCTTCTTCTCATGAAATACTGACATAATTTGGTCTAGGCAAGTGATTTCTTTTGTTTAAAAGAGAACCCTGGTAAGGAAACTCCCTCTACCAAGGCAAATAAGCAATTGCTCAATATTTTGTGGGAGATTACATGGTGTAGGTGGCATAGAGAGCTGCCTTAGAGACAAGTAAGGTCTAATGAGATTCAATTTCCCAACTCTGATGTATTTTGACTCTATGACCTTGAGTAAGTCTCTTTGCTGTAGGATTCTCTCTAATACTATATATTGTAAAATGGGGGCTAATTTGCTTTTGGTAGGGAGGGTTTCCACAACAGGAATTCCATACACCAATGAAGCAAAAGACCTAGAAAAAATAAAATTGCATGTAGAGTTAGGTGAAATAGTGAATAGAGGCCTTGAGTCAAGAATATCTGAATTAAAATATGGCCTTACTAGCTGTGTGACCCTGGGTTAGTCACATAATTTCAGTTTTCCTCAGTTCTCTCTTCTATAAAAGAGGGTAAATAGTTGTGTTTACCTTCCATTGTTATGAGGATAAAATGAGATATTTGTAAGCTTGTTCAAAACTTAAAGCACTAAATAAATTAAATTATACATATATATTATATCTGTATATTATATAACTGCATACATATAGTGGTACCTACAATGCAAACAAAGTTCATCATGTAGGTAGATCTTCTGTTCCTTTACAGAAGAAACAAAAACAACCCCCAAAACAATAATAAATGAATTATGTCTAGATAGAATTATGCAGGTTTATGGTGAAAAATAGCGTCAATTATCAACAAGCACAATGACTCATTTTTTTCTCTCTGTAAAATGAGAGACAAATGGGTAAATGTCACCAAGCTCAATGTATTTATAAGAAAATGACTGCTTAAATATTTCTCTTTTTTTACACGTTACAGTATAATATGATATGATATACTCTCTTGTACTGTCATATAATATAATTTAATATATGATAATATAATATAATATAATTGATATAATTAATATAATATAATACAATGTCATTAACATAACATAATGTAATGTGATGTGGCATGATGTGATGTGATGTGATGTGATATACTGATATAACCTGATGTGACATGATGTAACTTGACATGATCTGATGTAAGCTGTTTGAGGGCAGGGACTGGGTCATTTTTTGTATTTCTACCTCTAGCACCTTGCGTAGTATTTAATGTTTCTTTTTTTAAAATTCTACTTAATAGTACTCTTTTTTTTCAATTACACGTAAAGATAGTTTTTAATATTCACTTTTTATAAGATCTTGAATTCCAAATTTTTTTTTCTCCTCCCCCTTCCCCAAGATGACAAGCAATCTAATATTGGTCATACATGTACAATCATATTAAACATATTTCTACATTAGTCACATTGTGAATGAAGAATCAAAACAGAAGGGAAAAGTAACAAGAAGGAAAAAGAGGAAATAGTGTGCTTCAATCTGTATCCAGATTCCATATTTCTTTCTCTGGATGTGTTTAACATTTCCTATCATGAGTCTTTTGGAATTGTCTTGGATCACTGTATTGCTGAGAACAGCCAAGTTTATCAAAATTGGTCATCATAGAGTATTGGTATTTCTATGTACAATGTTCTCCTGATTCTGCTTATTTTACCCAGCATCTGTTCAGGTAAGTCTTTCTGCCTGATCATCATTTCTTGTAGCACAGTAGTATTCCATTACATTCATATACCACAACTTATTCAGCTTTTCCCCAATCGATGCACATGACTTCAATTTCCAATTCCTCTAGCATAGTACTTAAGAAATGCTTGTTGAGTGATTGAATGTCATGCAGGTGATAGCCAAATCTATGATGCAACCATACTGTGGGTGACTAAGGTAGAGGGTACTTTTAGATAATAAGAGTTGAGGATGTTGATGAAATAGAAAAGCCCGTGTCTTTAATGAGATGTCTAGGAGAATATTTAAGTCCTATCCTATCAGAGCAAGAGTTAAGATAGAAAGGGAGACTATGGGATAGGTACTGAACTGCTTATTTTTTTAAAGCATAAATGGAAGCCAATAGATTACACCAAGAGGGTCTGAATTGAGTGAAAAACACAAAGAGGAGCTCAGATAGAAGAGATTTCTGAATATTGTTATCATTGTTAGTCCTTCATTTTCAAAGAAAACCAGTGACATCATAGGTGATGTCTTAATGTGTGTGTGTGACTTGGATTTAAGTGAGTCAGGATTGTGCAAAGCCATCAGCCTCACTCTCTCTTCTAGAGTCATAGAAGTCCAGTGACAGAACAAAAATCAAGATGACTGGTAATGAACCAGGATAGAGTGAATGACCTTAGCATCTTCAATGTCTAACCAAGCTCTAAGTGTTCCACAGCACTTGCTTCAACTGTCTCCATGGCTTTTTGAACAAACTGTTCTTATATGCCCATTCCACTGGAAAGAATTCTTCACATACTCGAATAGTTAGCCATAGCATAGACAGGTCTAAAGATAGTAAAACAGAGCAGTGGTCCTATACACTGAAGAGCATGAGCGAAGAAGCATTAGCTTTAGCGAGGTTGATCAATGCTAAGATATCTTCCAGAGTTAAGTCATGTTTTTGCAAATATAAAATGGAATGATTATAAGAGGATTAGGCCTAGTATGAAGGATAATTTGTTAACAATAGAGTAGGGACCCCAGAGGATACAGTAGAAAAGGACGGTAGGAGACAATTGGAATTGGGAAGGGAGAAGGCTCAACTAGATAATGATGAAAGAATGAGCAAATTTAGCAGAATAAAAATGGCATTCCTTTGTCAAAGATTTTGAATCGCAAGAATAAGGAGATCAGAGAGTGAAACAAGTATAAATAGTAACTCACATTAATGTATCACCTTCTTGGCTGTGACTGAATCTATCTACCATTTGGGTTCCCTAAGGGATGACCAACGCAGGTTCAATGAACTCTGTAGGTGCAACATCCTAAAATACATGAGCCCATTGGAATATTAGCCTTGTCTTCAGTCAGTCAAAGGAAACAATTTGTGTAGACTAAAGGAAATTAATGGAATGGCACTATAACAACAGGAGCTATGAAATCTACCTATGAGCCTCAGTCTGCCCTCTCAGAAATAGATGTAACATTATGAAGAAGAAAGGGGTACACATAGAGTTTATAAGTGGCGAGGTACACAAATAGGGAATCTACATGGCCAAGACACAAGTGAAGAAAGCCTACCTATCTTTCCAATACTGTATAGTTTTCCATCAGTCATCACAAAGCTTGTATCCCTCTAACATTGACTCATTTACAAAGATGTAATGAGGGCTGTACTCTTTCTACCTGAATGGAAGAAGTTCTGTATTTATCCTGTCCTATCCTATGTTCATATGCTTCAGTGGACCAGAAAGCTTATTGATGTATCTCCTGCATTCATACAGATTGAAACCCATGCATTCTTGTCATCTCATCATGCTAATTTTTGCCCATATTTTTCCATCCTCTGTGGAAGATCTGTCCCAAAGTTGACAAGGGAGACCAGACCTTGCTTACATTTTGTGGTATCCATGAAACAGTCTGGAATTCTTTCACCTATTTCCATGTATGGAAACCATTTGCCTTTGTATTCTGTAACACTGATTACAGGTCCAAAGACCATCTGATATAAAGTTAGAAGGGACTTTAGGACTCATTTGGTGCAATTCTCTCATTTGAACATTTGCTTGATGAGTAAGGAACAGAACCTTTCTATGTCTCTCCTGGGTCTTCTAATTGGAAGACTATTGAGCTCTGGCTTTTACATCAGGAAGGTCTGGAATTCTGTTATGTCACTGAATGTCCATCTCCTTGCCTGGTAGATTATGCTCAGTCACCCTGGATAGGTGATCCTTGGTTGTAGCCCAAGCTTTTTTGCCTTGCAAAAAGTCATATGCCAGTTCCTTCAGATTTTCAGTGTTGAGGCTGCCAGATCCTGTGCAATCCTCACTGTGGTTCCATGATATCTGAATTATTTCTTTCTGGCCACTTGTAGTATTTTCTCCTTTACCAGTTGGTTCTGGACTTTGGCCACAATGTTTTCCAGGCTTTTCAATTTGGGATCTCTTTCAAGAGGTGTCAGGTGAATTCTCCTGATTTCTATTTTACCCTCCGGTTCTAAGATCTCAGGGCAGTTTTCCTTGATGAGCTCTTGAAAGATATTGTCCAGACTCATTTTTTCATCATGATTTTCTGGTACACCAATGATTCTCAGATTGTCTCTCCTGGATCTGTTTTCCAGGTCAGTTATTTTTCCATTGAGATAT
>JAQQSV010001437.1:0-29716 GCA_028646515.1 Pseudochirops corinnae | reverse complement strand
AGAGATCCCAAATTGAAAAGCCTGGAAAACATTGTGGCCAAAGTCCAGAACCAACTGGTAAAGGAGAAAATACTACAAGTGGCCAGAAAGAAATAATTCAGATATCATGGAACCACAGTGAGGATTGCACAGGATCTGGCAGCCTCAACACTGAAAATCTGAAGGAACTGGCATATGACTTTTTGCAAGGCAAAAAAGCTTGGGCTACAACCAAGGATCACCTATCCAGGGTGACTGAGCATAATCTACCAGGCAAGGAGATGGACATTCAGTGACATAACAGAATTCCAGACCTTCCTGATGTAAAAGCCAGAGCTCAATAGTCTTCCAATTAGAAGACCCAGGAGAGACATAGAAAGGTTCTGTTCCTTACTCATCAAGCAAATGTTCAAATGAGAGAATTGCACCAAATGAGTCCTAAAGTCCCTTCTAACTTTATATCAGATGGTCTTTGGACCTGTAATCAGTGTTACAGAATACAAAGGCAAATGGTTTCCATACATGGAAATAGGTGAAAGAATTCCAGACTGTTTCATGGATACCACAAAATGTAAGCAAGGTCTGGTCTCCCTTGTCAACTTTGGGACAGATCTTCCACAGAGGATGGAAAAATATGGGCAAAAATTAGCATGATGAGATGACAAGAATGCATGGGTTTCAATCTGTATGAATGCAGGAGATACATCAATAAGCTTTCTGGTCCACTGAAGCATATGAACATAGGATAGGACAGGATAAATACAGAACTTCTTCCATTCAGGTAGAAAGAGTACAGCCCTCATTACATCTTTGTAAATGAGTCAATGTTAGAGGGATACAAGCTTTGTGATGACTGATGGAAAACTATACAGTATTGGAAAGATAGGTAGGCTTTCTTCACTTGTGTCTTGGCCATGTAGATTCCCTATTTGTGTACCTCGCCACTTATAAACTCTATGTGTACCCCTTTCTTCTTCATAATGTTACATCTAT
This sequence comes from Pseudochirops corinnae, assembly GCA_028646515.1. Taxonomy (NCBI): domain Eukaryota; kingdom Metazoa; phylum Chordata; class Mammalia; order Diprotodontia; family Pseudocheiridae; genus Pseudochirops; species Pseudochirops corinnae. The sequence goes on along the minus strand of JAQQSV010001437.1, from coordinate 28,744 downwards.
TTCTGAGAGGGCAGACTGAGGCTCATAGGTAGATTTCATAGCTCCTGTTGTTATAGTGCCATTCCATTAATTTCCTTTAGTCTACACAAATTGTTTCCTTTGACTGACTGAAGACAAGGCTAATATTCCAATGGGCTCATGTATTTTAGGATGTTGCACCTACAGAGTTCATTGAACCTGCGTTGGTCATCCCTTAGGGAACCCAAATGGTAGATAGATTCAGTCACAGCCAAGAAGGTGATACATTAATGTGAGTTACTATTTATACTTGTTTCACTCTCTGATCTCCTTATTCTTGCGATTCAAAATCTTTGACAAAGGAATGCCATTTTTATTCTGCTAAATTTGCTCATTCTTTCATCATTATCTAGTTGAGCCTTCTCCCTTCCCAATTCCAATTGTCTCCTACCGTCCTTTTCTACTGTATCCTCTGGGGTCCCTACTCTATTGTTAACAAATTATCCTTCATACTAGGCCTAATCCTCTTATAATCATTCCATTTTATATTTGCAAAAACATGACTTAACTCTGGAAGATATCTTAGCATTGATCAACCTCGCTAAAGCTAATGCTTCTTCGCTCATGCTCTTCAGTGTATAGGACCACTGCTCTGTTTTACTATCTTTAGACCTGTCTATGCTATGGCTAACTATTCGAGTATGTGAAGAATTCTTTCCAGTGGAATGGGCATATAAGAACAGTTTGTTCAAAAAGCCATGGAGACAGTTGAAGCAAGTGCTGTGGAACACTTAGAGCTTGGTTAGACATTGAAGATGCTAAGGTCATTCACTCTATCCTGGTTCATTACCAGTCATCTTGATTTTTGTTCTGTCACTGGACTTCTATGACTCTAGAAGAGAGAGTGAGGCTGATGGCTTTGCACAATCCTGACTCACTTAAATCCAAGTCACACACACACATTAAGACATCACCTATGATGTCACTGGTTTTCTTTGAAAATGAAGGACTAACAATGATAACAATATTCAGAAATCTCTTCTATCTGAGCTCCTCTTTGTGTTTTTCACTCAATTCAGACCCTCTTGGTGTAATCTATTGGCTTCCATTTATGCTTTAAAAAAATAAGCAGTTCAGTACCTATCCCATAGTCTCCCTTTCTATCTTAACTCTTGCTCTGATAGGATAGGACTTAAATATTCTCCTAGACATCTCATTAAAGACACGGGCTTTTCTATTTCATCAACATCCTCAACTCTTATTATCTAAAAGTACCCTCTACCTTAGTCACCCACAGTATGGTTGCATCATAGATTTGGCTATCACCTGCATGACATTCAATCACTCAACAAGCATTTCTTAAGTACTATGCTAGAGGAATTGGAAATTGAAGTCATGTGCATCGATTGGGGAAAAGCTGAATAAGTTGTGGTATATGAATGTAATGGAATACTACTGTGCTACAAGAAATGATGATCAGGCAGAAAGACTTACCTGAACAGATGCTGGGTAAAATAAGCAGAATCAGGAGAACATTGTACATAGAAATACCAATACTCTATGATGACCAATTTTGATAAACTTGGCTGTTCTCAGCAATACAGTGATCCAAGACAATTCCAAAAGACTCATGATAGGAAATGTTAAACACATCCAGAGAAAGAAATATGGAATCTGGATACAGATTGAAGCACACTATTTCCTCTTTTTCCTTCTTGTTACTTTTCCCTTCTGTTTTGATTCTTCATTCACAATGTGACTAATGTAGAAATATGTTTAATATGATTGTACATGTATGACCAATATTAGATTGCTTGTCATCTTGGGGAAGGGGGAGGAGAAAAAAAAATTTGGAATTCAAGATCTTATAAAAAGTGAATATTAAAAACTATCTTTACGTGTAATTGAAAAAAAAGAGTACTATTAAGTAGAATTTTAAAAAAAGAAACATTAAATACTACGCAAGGTGCTAGAGGTAGAAATACAAAAAATGACCCAGTCCCTGCCCTCAAACAGCTTACATCAGATCATGTCAAGTTACATCATGTCACATCAGGTTATATCAGTATATCACATCACATCACATCACATCATGCCACATCACATTACATTATGTTATGTTAATGACATTGTATTATATTATATTAATTATATCAATTATATTATATTATATTATCATATATTAAATTATATTATATGACAGTACAAGAGAGTATATCATATCATATTATACTGTAACGTGTAAAAAAAGAGAAATATTTAAGCAGTCATTTTCTTATAAATACATTGAGCTTGGTGACATTTACCCATTTGTCTCTCATTTTACAGAGAGAAAAAAATGAGTCATTGTGCTTGTTGATAATTGACGCTATTTTTCACCATAAACCTGCATAATTCTATCTAGACATAATTCATTTATTATTGTTTTGGGGGTTGTTTTTGTTTCTTCTGTAAAGGAACAGAAGATCTACCTACATGATGAACTTTGTTTGCATTGTAGGTACCACTATATGTATGCAGTTATATAATATACAGATATAATATATATGTATAATTTAATTTATTTAGTGCTTTAAGTTTTGAACAAGCTTACAAATATCTCATTTTATCCTCATAACAATGGAAGGTAAACACAACTATTTACCCTCTTTTATAGAAGAGAGAACTGAGGAAAACTGAAATTATGTGACTAACCCAGGGTCACACAGCTAGTAAGGCCATATTTTAATTCAGATATTCTTGACTCAAGGCCTCTATTCACTATTTCACCTAACTCTACATGCAATTTTATTTTTTCTAGGTCTTTTGCTTCATTGGTGTATGGAATTCCTGTTGTGGAAACCCTCCCTACCAAAAGCAAATTAGCCCCCATTTTACAATATATAGTATTAGAGAGAATCCTACAGCAAAGAGACTTACTCAAGGTCATAGAGTCAAAATACATCAGAGTTGGGAAATTGAATCTCATTAGACCTTACTTGTCTCTAAGGCAGCTCTCTATGCCACCTACACCATGTAATCTCCCACAAAATATTGAGCAATTGCTTATTTGCCTTGGTAGAGGGAGTTTCCTTACCAGGGTTCTCTTTTAAACAAAAGAAATCACTTGCCTAGACCAAATTATGTCAGTATTTCATGAGAAGAAGCATAATATAAGGGTGTAGAGCATAGAATACTGTCTTAGGGAATATAATGCAAAAGTAGGTCTTATTTAGGTTCAATATATTTGTGTATATGTATATGTCTATTGATGCACACATGATTTGTGTGTATATGTGTTGAAGGTATAACTTATGTATGTCTACATATACACACAAGTATATGGCAGAACAATTACTACTTTATCATGCGTGTTGTATATATTTGTTGTGGTGGTTCATTCTTTTTTTAGTTATATCTGACTTCATGACCTCATTTGTCATTTTCTTGGCAAAGACACTGCAGTGCTTTGACATTTCCTTCTTCAGCTCATTTTATAAATAAGAAAACTGAGGCAAAAAGAGTTAAGTGACTTGCCAAGGGTCATACAGCTAGTAAGTGTCTGAGCCCAGATTTGAACTCAGGAAAAGGAGTCTTCCTGTCTCCAGATCTGGTGTTCTATCCACTGTGCCACCTATATATTTACAAATATATTTACATGTGATTACACATATATACACATTTATGTATGTGTGTTTGTATACATATGTGTACTGCATACATGCATATACAATGTATGTGTCTATAAAATTCTTGACAAGAACTCTGTCCTCCTCTCCTACTAATGCAGGTGCCTGTTATGCAACTTAGAGAGTTATCTTCAACATTGAGAAGCTAAGTAACTTGACCAGGTCACAGAGATGGTTTAAATCAGAGGTTGGATTTGATTTTGGGTCTCACTGACTCTTAATCTGCTTCTTTATAGCTTTTCTCACATTTCTATACACACCTAATTAGCCTGGGGGTAGTGGGTGATTAGGGAACTCAGAATCAGTTAAATCTCATCTTCTCAGTCCAGAACTAAGGGTGAGATAAAATGACAATGAGTTATCAAAGTTTTGGCCCTTTTAGGTTTCTGTCTTATAAAGGAAAGTCCTCTGTAAAATTTTTCAGCATACCATTTTGTTACCATGTAAAGATTATGAGACCATAAGTTACACTCTGTGAGGGGCATGTTTGCTGATTGCAAAAGCTCCAAGACTGCAAGTGAAGCATACAAAGCTTGTAAGGAATATAAAGGAATAGATGTAAAGAATATAAAGAAGTCACTCACATTTTGTACCTACATTAGGAGTTATAAGGTTCTTCCATCAACTTTTTGATGCCCTTTGACCAACTGAAAAATTAAGCACATTCCTGATGGACTTTAAAAGAGCAAGATCATCAGCTCTGCAGACTCTTTCAGAAGAATTAATTGAAGTTATTGCTGGCAGTGTAGAAGAGAGCTAACTATGGGGAAAGAGATAATCTCTTAAGAAAGAGCCAATGTTAACCTTTTCTGTTGCACCTCTTCTATTCTGCAACAAATACAAAAGGAAAGGGAATTTCTTTTTCATTTTTCCCCACAGCAATGATGTCTCCCAGTTGTACAACATGTTCTTAGAAGATTCTACACCCAGAACACATCAACAATATTAAGCTACAAAGAGCAACAAGTTATGGGAATTATTAGAAGGTCATACCTAGCAGAGGTACTGCCCTCATAGGGAGTAGACTGAAGACACCATGAGAAAAGAAAGGGCCTTAGAGCTTATCAGTGACAGAGGTGTGTGCATGTGCCTCTCTGCCAGTGAATTCTATATAGGCTTTTGTCACTGTTGCTAAGTATATCTGTGGGAGAGTGTTTCTGAGGTTTTTACAGCAAAACCTTGTTACTAATGTCCATGCAATGAATTTTAAGTAAAAGTCTGCTTTGAATTAATTGTGTCAGCTCACTGACTGTTAAATGTAAGCTCTTCAATGAGGGTTGATGTATGATTTTAAAATGTGAATCCCCAAAGAACCTTGAACCTGGGATAGTCAACCATCAAAGACTTAAATCTGTTTGTGCAAGTGGGAGTCAGTGTATCCCAGAGGGGTTATACTTTTTCTCCTTTTTAAAAAATAATACATCAAATTTAATGACCTTTTTTAAATTCTCTAAAGAAAGCATTGAGTATAAAAAATTATTTATATTTTTTTGCAATCTGTGAACAGGACACTCAAATTTTCAATTGTTCTTCTTAGAAGAAGAGATTTGAGAAAATTTATTTCTTGTTTAGAGGTAAAGACCAGAGGCTATGGTTTCATTTTGGCAGTCTTTCTTACACCCTTTGAAGTATGTATCATAGAAGAGTCTTTACAAAAGAATATTTACTTCCAAAGGTATACTCCCAAATATCCAAACTTATACTCCCCACATGTGGGAAGTAAAACCCCCTCCTCCCTTATCCCCTCTAGCAGTTCAGTCTCTGGGGAGAAGGGGATTAGTTGTATAGCTATAGACAGGTACCTATAAAATGCAGTCCCAGTTTCAAGTCCAAAACTCACCTTTGACTCAAATCTCAGGTAGTCTGGATTTTTAGGGCTTCTATGCTGGGCTGACCTGCTGTACCATCCTATTCACAATCATGACTCTAAAGTCATCATGGCTTCTACTCCAACTCCCATTAGGATTACTCCAGTGCCTAAAACAAAGGATGACAAACAATTCAAAGCAGAAACAAATATTTCCAGGCCTATTTCTCAGAGCCAGAGTAAAAGAAAGTAAACAGGGGAAGAATGTTCTTTCCCCTCTTCCTATTTCAGCTCATAGCATCGATGGTGGGCAGCAAATAAGTGTTACCAGAAAGAGGACAACTGGAAAGATAGTGGAAAGGAAAGTGAAGGACTCAGTTGTAAGGGCACAGAAAGTCAAGCAGGGAAGGCTACACCCAACCTCATGATAAGAGATGTAACAGGCTCCATTTTAGAAAAGTAGGCATGCTCAAAAAGACCTCTCCTGTATATCTCCATGTTAGAACAGGACATTCCCAGAAAAGCCCAGGTTGTAAGCAAAAGTATGCACATTTCAAATCTAAAAAGGTCAAAAGCTTATTGTCTTATTGTCTCTTTTCCTCTCCCCTAAATTTATGTAGTCTAAACAAGCAGACTGAGATCACTGCATTGATTATGGGTCTCTTCATCAACTCCACCTACATACATACCTACAAATATTCATATTTGTGTATTTGTGTCAATATGTATGTGGACACAAATATCTACCTATATGCATTATACAAATACACATTGTATGAATATATTTGTATTCATACATGCATAAATATATTACATATGTAAATGAATGTATACAAATGTTTGGACATATACACATATGTTATGTGTTCATATGTGTGTTTATATGTATGTGTGTGAATTATATGTATATATGTGTATTGTGTACTCTACCTTGTATCTGGAAAGTTTCCCAGACATGGGATAGGAAAGAACTGTACAGGATTTTCTAATTTTGATCATTGAAAAAAGTATCCCATTTCTATAACCCTAGATCAATATTAAAATAGGACTAGGGTTTAAAGAAACTGATATGACCTCAATGTCATGGTAGATGGAAGAATTTAAGAATTTGTAGACAAACACCCTCTGGTGAGCAGTTGAGTTATGTCCACTAGATGCACTCTGATAAAACTCCTTGGCTGTTGACTTTCATGTAACATCTTTTAATTGCCAAATTTTAAATAACTCTTGCTGCTTTATTCATCAATGAATAAAGTGACAATCTGTTTTTCGATGACTTACATAAAGCAATATATGAGTTTTTGTGGGTGTGACCATTTGCTGCTGCACCACCTCAGATGTCACACAATAAATGTATACAATCTGCATGGTACAAATAAAATGGAGATCATTAATGTCTATACTTTCCTTTTAGAGGAATTTTGTGAAGATAAACTGAGATAATGCACCTAGCACACTTTTTAATCTTAAAATACTATATAAATTATTGATTAACCTTGAAACTGGACCCTGAGTGAATGCAGAATTCTATGAGCCATTTTGCCTAAAGTAAAATAAGTTCACTTTTAAACACTACTTTTTGAAGAAAGAAAGCAATATTTCTTATATCATAGAATATTAGAGTTGAAGGGGATTTTAAATATCATCCAGTTCAACCCTTGCTTCCTTCCATTAAAAAAGAGTAGAAATATATACATTAGAATACCAACCTGGAGGAAGATTGAGGTTGAACATCAATTGTAAAGGCAGGTGATCATTTCCACATACTTTTATCTATATTTGCCCCACAAGTGGAGCAACTTTCACAGAGAATTACTGACAGGGAAGAAGTTAAGGTGTGTGTCTTAGAAGAAGAGATCTGAGAAAGCTAATTTCTTGTTTAAAGGTAAAGACCAGAGGCTATGGTTTCATTTGGGGGGTCTTTCTGGCTTGGAAAGAGAATAGACCTGCATTGGAATGTTTCTTCTATTTTAGTCTGCTTATGGAGTTAGACTCAGGGGGCTGAGCATAGTGGAGACTTGAGAACCTATACAGGGAAGAAATCAAATTGCAGGCTAAGGTAAAAAAAAAAAAAAATAATCTAAGTCCTTTTTTGGTTACTTTGTGGAAAAAAAATCCTCAAAGTTTTATTCATCTTGAAAGAGGTGAAACCATATGAAAAGAACAATTTTTCTTTTTTCTAAGTATTTAGCAAGACCCATACAATTTACATGTTCCTGTCTAGAAGTTTCTGAAATGACACATTTTTTTGTTTCCTTGTTTTTCAATTTGCATTTTAATTCTAGCACACTGAATTCTACCTACCTCCACCCACAGGCCCACAGGACAGTTTTTATGGGTAAATTATTCAAGCTTCTAAATACACTATGGATAAGGATCCTCTTCCAACTTTAGTTCAAAAGTCTTCATTGATGTGTTTACTCTTACTACCTAGCCAGAGAAGACATTTATTTCTAAGAAAAGGCACTCAGATTTTAAAAAATAGTAATGGAAAGGTCTCTTATAAATCTGAATCTCACTTCTCCACAATTGTACACACTTTCAGTATGCTACATACACACATGGGATTCAGTAGTCCAGGTTACAAAAATGGTGTATCAACTCATGTTTCCAACACAACCATGCTGCTTATTTCTCCTGGGGATTTTATTGTGTTGCTATCTTCTGGATCTATTCCCCTACTGGGAGATACTGTTGCTGTTTTCCATCAGCTGTGGCTTCTCCATTATACCCTCCTGAGAATTATAACTCTTCCTCAGTTTCAGTTGTCTTGCTGTCTTTAAGATCAAGTAATGAATTGTCTTCTAACCACCACTATATGCTGTGGTCAATAAACCTCTCTCCGGAGATGGAGGGCTAAAGATCCTTCAATCCACTCTTTTAGACAGTGGTGATGAACCACTTCATATCATAGAATCAGTCATTCAGAGCTGGAAGAGACCTCAGGTAACCTATAGTACAGTCCTTCCCTCCAAATTTTGCAGATAAGAAAATGAAGTCCCAGAAAAGTTAAATGATTTTTCCAAGATCACAGTCATCAAGGTGAGATTTGAACCTATGTCTTTGTATTGTAGAGCCAGTGTTTCATTCACTGAACTGTCCTTTTCCTCAGTCTAGCCACACCTGGGGGTAAGAGATGTTATTTAGTTTCAGATAACATCTGTATATTGAACTAATCCTTCCTCTGTTATCTTCCTGACTGGCTCAATTCAATTCTACCTAGACTTATGATCAGAGATTCATTTTAGTTCTTCATTCTTATCATACCCATACTGGCTGAGGCAAGCATCCTCAGGGCACTACTTCCTCAAATGAAAAAAAGAGCTGACTGAAACTGTTGTGAATAATGGTTTCAATCTCCCCACTACACAGTCTTCTGTTTTAGGCAACTAAAAAAAAGGAGACTGAAAAATTGTATGACTTTAATTTCATGCCCACTTACCACAACTATAGCCTTATCTTTCTCTGATTTTTCTACATGCTATTCTAGATGTTGACTGACTTGGAATGATTATTTAGGTTACCTAATTTGAAATTTGTCATAATTTTAGAAATTCTCATATTGCCTCTCTGAGTCTAATGCTATATATAATATTACAGTTGAAGTAAATGTGTAATTTTTAAAGGTTAAAATTAATTAATTCATTTTAGGACTTTCCCTTTCTTTTCTTACATATGGTAAAACAGAATATGAATTCTTTATATACATGATTTTATCTAGGATTTAACCTGTTGGCTTGCCATTATCAAAGTATTTCTTAAAAATTCTGGTTAATACATATGTATGGTCTCTCTAAGGGCAATTTTGGTTGATTCATCTTGCAGCCAATTCCTATCATAGATGTAATTTGAATAGCTTTCATAGGATAATGAGACAATGTGTTTTACTGCAGAGCAATTACAAGACTTCAAGGGCCTCATAATCCTTTCTAAGATTATACAGAAACTATCTTAAGGTTTATGGGCATGGGTGACAGACAGTCTGTGCAAGCCTCAAAGTAATCAGTGGATGGAATTCTATAGAAGTTCTCTACAATGCAGCAAGGGACTGGCTAAATGCCTTAGGAGAATTCAACAGGTGACATACAAGAAAACTTTGTATGTCAACGTTTCTCATCTCTACTTTAAAGTTTTGTTCTTTGTTCTTTATTTTAATTTTATTATTATTTTTTTTTACAAAAGTAAAGGCAACCAAAGATTTGATCATTTAGCCTTAGTTTCTTATGAGAACTCCGGTTATTTTTAAGTCTCCATTTTTTTGTGTCTCTATCTTTGTCTGTCTCTTTTTCTATATCCCTTTTTGTCTGTTATTGTTTAGTTCTTCTCCTAATTTTCTATTTGCTAAATATTTAGTTAGACTTTTTATTTCTTTTTTGAAGTTCTTTCTTAATTGGAAGTAAGAAATTCCTTTCCAATACCACATGAATGAGAGAATCTTAGCATTGATTACTAGCAAGACTTCTCTTCTCACTGTGATCAATTCTTACAGAGCAATCACATCTGAAAAACTATTCCCTACTATGCGGAATGGCTTGGCACACAGCCCTTCTGTATGTGCTGTGGTTACATGAACAAGGGGACAAGAGGAAGAGAAGACAAGAAGACACTTTGTCACCCACATCATGACTTTCTCTACAATTTTGTTACTATGCTTTGGAATTAATTTAAACAAAACAAAATATAATGGGTACTTACACAACTGGCAGGTGAGTTAACAGGTAGGAAAGAGTGCTGAAGAGATACTACTGGAAGTCACTGACCCAAAAGAACAGGGCAGTGAAACACAAATCCAATGTACAAAAATGTATCACATGCTTAAAACTTCGTTATAGACTTTCAACTGTTGTCAGTCACTTAACAACCTGACTGAGCATTTTTGTTCTGCTTAAAGTTTAAAGGGGTGGGGCAAACTGATGAACAACTTTTAGTCATTTTTAGTCATTTCATTTTACTCTTGCAAAAACTCAAGGGAATTAATTATAGAGATCTTATGAAACATAGAATATTTAATATTGGAATGGGACTGAGTAGTTAGTTAGTTTATCCTTAGTCTTATACTGAATTCCTATAGCATGAATTACCTATAAAAAGGTAATAAAGGAAGTCAATATATTTATTTGACCAATCAGATTTTTTATTCTCTTTTCCAGGGTTTCCTGCTATTATTTAGCAAATAAGAAACCAGAATAAATTTGACTATCTTTTTTTTTTTTCCTTTGGGTTTGGTTCTATAATTTCATCAGTGCAAGTGAACTCTAATGTGAAAACTATCCTTCAATGCAAATTGTTAATTTATCTTTAATTTAAAATATTAGTCTCTTTGAGTACTAGAAGAGTAGGAACTTGAAAAATCACATAAGATGAGTTGGAAGAGGGAGTGGAATGGAATATGTACGCAATTATAACCAAGGGTGCAGGAGATAGGGAATTTTTGGGAGAGTTTGTGCAAAAAAACAGATTGAGATATCTCAGTTTTAGACTTGCAATGGCCACTGCCTGAACCTAGCAAACAGAATTTATTTTGGTAATGGTGATTAACTAGTGTTTATCTTCTTCTACTTTTAGGGAGTCATTACTCACTTATTAAAATTTCAGCAATTCTTTTTTTTTGAAGGGAAAAGGGAAAAGGATAAGTCTTTTGAGATGTGATGATGTCAGAAAGCATCAGAAGATAGGAGTTATTGAGGGGAGGAGGAAAGGCCAAGCAGTCTCATCCTACTACAGTTGATAGTGCTTTATATGTACAATATTTTTACCGTGAAAAATATTGTCTTCCTCATTAATTATTGCTCTACCTTCTTTGTCCTACAGAACCACAGGACCCATTCTTGCCTTGGTGATGGACTGTAGTAGTCACTTCCCCTTCACCCTTCAAATATCGATGACTGTAAAGGGTTCAGTTTCAGGCATTGTGGGAACACCAAGTTAACAAGAAAAATAACGTGGCATTGAACAGAACTTTATTATCATTTTAGAAAAGGTTAAACAGAAGATCTTATCCTTTTAGAGTCAGGGGAAAGCTCCAGTGAGATCTCTGCAAAGCAGCCAACTGCTTGGAGAATTCCCAGTATCATAACAAGGTCACTTTGGTATAGTTTTCTCTGAATGATGACTCAAAGCAATATCTTCTGAATAAGTGGGCTCTTTGTCCTGAAAATGAGTAAAACTGGCATAGGCTGCTTTGTTGGTCAAATGAAAAGCAATTAATTTTTTTTGCTACATAACTTACAAATAAATCAAATAAAAGCATTCAGAAGAGACTGAAAAGAATAGAAATAAAAAGGTAGACCAAAAGAACACTTTTTATAAAAGAATACAATAAAAGAAAATCACCAAAAATAAGAAGTTAGAAGAAAGAAAGATAGAGGAGAGAAAACTGGAAAGAAAAGGAAAAAGGCAGAAAACTATCTGGGGATACAGAAAAGAAAGAAAAACATAATGATGTATGTAAATTTAAAGTACAGGAATAAGAGAGTCTGTGGGAATATATTATCATCCATGTCTTGTAACCAAAACTAATGGAAAAGAAAATGTACTGACAATAAAAGCAATATGAAATGAATAAATATAATGAAGCATAAGCCTAAAAATTATTTAAATAGGAATAGTTTAAATCAGTGGTGTAAAACTCAAATAGAAATAGAACCCTGAAGCCACATATTGACCTAGAAAACCACAAATTAACATTATCTATCTTCTGTTGTATTTTTAGTTATTTTATTAAACATTTCCCAAATGCAGCTATCTCTTCTTCATCACAACTTTTCCTACCACAGTTTTGATATACTGTGGATTAGCATAAGAAATTAAATGAAATTTTTTTTGAAAATTTTGTGAAAACTGTAGATACCATGCAAAGGCCAGGAGATGACATGGAAAAAATTTAGAAACTTAGAAACGCATAAAATATATTTGTAGTATTGTATGATGTCAACATATTTTATCCTTTAATACCATAATAATTAAGACCTCTTTCTGTATGAAGAGAGGGCCAAAAAATCTTACACAAATTTTCCAGATCATGAAGTGCCACACTTTTAACCCCCATGATGTAGGAGCAATAACTGTACATTTTAATCTGATTCCCACAAGGGAGTGGCAGGTTTAACTTCACTACGTCTGGTTTAAACCATATAATAAAATGAAAAAGTAATAAAATGGATAAGAAAACAAAGCCAAAAATTTATGGACATGAACAGGAAATTTTAATATACCTTTCCAGGAAATGGATAAGTCTAACAGAAAGGTGAACTAAGAGGAAAATACAAACCTGAAAAAACTGTTGAGTTTTTGGAGCTGTTATCTGGATATAAAATGCTGACAATGAGCAAGAGCTGTACCTAGATTATCAGTATCACAGCACAGATAGTGCCACTTCTGGCATAGTCACTAATCCTCATCACTCATCATGTTCATCTATACTGAGTTAATTAAGGGGTCATTTCCTTCTTACATGCACCCTATTGCAGGGCCAGGGTCAATATTAAGAATTTCCATATACTGCAATCCATTATTTGAGGTTTCTTGGCCCATCAGACATGATTTCTCCTTTCTTGGGAACGTTATAAGGAATGAATATCAAATCTTTGCCCATTTAAAGGTCTCTTAACAGGGACTTCCTCACTTCTTTTCCAAGACATCATTAGATAGCTTATCTTCTTCTTCTTGCCAGAAATCAAGGCATTTCCTAATGTGTTCACATTTGCATCTTCCAAATCAATTTTAATAAGGAACTAATGCTCACCTTATTGTGACCAAATGCTTCCTTTCTACTCTAGAAACTGAGTAATATTGTAGGCAGATGCCTCCCCCCACCCCTGGGCCAGGGTGAAGCACTGTAGCTGCAGACCTGAACTTAAACTGGAATGTCCTCACTGTGCCCCCTGTTTCATAAAATGAACACTGCTGTGGGCACTTTTCCTCCTCTTTCTTAGGGTCAAACTGCTAGAGCAAGAAGGCCACAGCCCCAACTCTTCTACTATATAGATGAGATCAGAGACAAATAGTGTTCTAGCTGCCAAATGCAGGGAGTTCCCATCATTTCTTCCAGGTGTCGGTGGGAGCCCAGGGATTGTTCCAGGGTCAATTCTATAGATCCCTTCACTGGCAGTTTCAATAAGAAAGAGAATAGCAACTTATAGGAGTGAGAGCAAAAAATTTCTTTAAACATGATAGAATGGGACTCTTATCTTCATCAAATAAATTAGGATATATTTGTCCAAAACTCCAAATTCAGAAAGGTGTCTAAAGTTCTAGAGAGAATAAAACATTGTGCTTTCTGAGCTCTTGAGGAAGTAACTAGCTCCTCATGACTTGAAACAAAATGTCTAGAAACAAAAATTCCATATGACACGATGACCTTCCAAATATCATTTGAAAATGCCTGTAAGATGATATCCAAAAAATAAAAATCAGGGATGAGAAAGGAATATACTAGGAGAAGGAGAAAGGGAGAGGCAAAATGGGGTAAATTATCTCACATAAAAGAGTCAAGAAAAAGCTTTTGGAAGGAAAGGGGAGGAGGTAAAGGGGGGGGTTGAATAAATCTTACTCTCATCGGATTTGGCTTAAGGAGGCATTAACATACACACTCAATTGGGTATGAAAATCTATCTTACCCTATAGGAAAGTAGGTGAGAAGGAAACAAAATAGGGGGGATGATGGAAGGGAGGGTAAATGGCAGGAAGGGTAATCAGAAGCAAACACTTGTGAGGAGGGATAGCTTCAAAGGAGAGAATAGAATAAATGACAGGAGGTGGCGGGGCAGAACAGGATGGTATGAAGCCAAGCATGAGCAGCTTTCCAGAGGACTGCTGCTGCGAACAGCTTCAAGGTTCTGATTACATAGTTTACTGAAGCCTCTATTTATTCAGAAGTAAATTAAAGCAAAACATTCACAGAAATCAGAGCACAGCATTCACAGTGTTATAGCATAACAAGTTATCACTAAAGTGGCCACATAGTTTTAAGCAAAGATATCATTCAGTAAGAACTTAACTTAATCATCTTTAAGGAGACAAGCTTCCTTAATAGACAGGAATTACAAAGGTCAGAGTTCTCCACCCCTAGGTCACATTGTCTCAATCTCTCAGTCAAAAAGTCTCCTTTCTTCTTAACTGGAGATATTTCCAATCATCCTGAAGAGTACAGGATACAGAGTACAAAGTCTTCCATCCTTAGGCCACAGTAAATCATGATCTTTTCATTTTGCATTAAATACCCGAGGAGACGTATTTTCTTCTTGACTTGAGGCTGGCACTCAGATTCCATGGTTCTTTTTCCATGGGTCCAGCTCCTATCTGAATCCACCCAACTGTCACCTGGGTTTAAAGACAGGCAACTCCCAATTCCTCATTCAGTTCCTTGTCCAGTTGCTATTCTATACTGAATCTCACAGTGTCCAGTCCACCTCAAGTCCTTCACAGTTTCTGTTCCTGGGAATACAAAGCTTAACAAAGCCACAATAACATTTATTCACAGTGCTGACATCATCATCAATTCACTATCTTTCTGTGAAATCAACACAGACCCAACAATAAGATCTGATAAATTAACACAAATCATCAGTATAGTCCTATATATAGGACTATATATATAGTCTGAAAAGTATCAGAAAGACCCTTATCCAGGACTTCTGTAAACATACAACAAGAAAGTCCTCTTTCAGGGCGTCTGAACCAGAAGTAAGTTTCCAGGACTTCTGTAACAACAGTAACATACTCTATCACCAGACAAATCTGACAAAGCAACATCAAAACAAACAGACAAAGTAGTGTCACCAGAGCCATGTTTCTTTGCAGTTCTCCTCTCTTCTCATTTCTCAGTTCTTCTCAATTCTCTACTCTGTTCTTCTCAGTTCTCAGTTCAGTTCTCAGTTCTCAGTTCTTAGCTCTGCTACCACAAGTTCTGTTCTCAATTCCACTCTTTCTAGCCAGGGCCTCTCCTAATATATGATCATTAGCTCTTCCCTACCCCACCCCTTCCTGTTGCATCAGCCAGTTCCTCCCACTGTGAGATCCATAAGTTTTGGTCTTTAATAAAGTCTTGATACAATTAAGGCAAGGCTCAACTTGAAACAAGGTGCTAAGTACTTGTTGCTCACCATTACAAGGGGCGGGTAAGATCTTCAAATCCCCATTACCATTACAGATGGAGGGAAATTTAGTTAATCTTTCACAACCTGACTGTTATGGAAGTGTTTTGCATGACTACACATATATAACCTATATTGAATTGCTTGCCTTCTCAATGAGGGTAGGTGGGTAGGGAGGAAGGGAGAGAACGCAAAGTTTTAAAAACAAATGTTAAAAATTGTTTTTACATACAACTGGGAGATAAGATGTACAGGCAACGAGGACAGAAATCTATCTTGTCCTACAGGAAAATGTAAGGGAAGGGGATAAGAGAAGGTTGGGGAGGTGATAGAAAGGAGGGCAGATTAGGGGAAGGAGTAATCAGAATGCACACCATCTTGGAATAGGGGGAGGGGAGAGATGGGAAGAAAAATCTTGTGGAAGTGAATGGTGAAAACTAAAAAAAAAAAATTAATAAAAAGAAGAAATAAAAATGCTCCTAAGACTTTCATCAATCAAGGTTCTTACATAATACTTAAATTAGAGTCTTTAGGGATTAATCAGCCTACCATAAGTGCTGAGCCTAGAGACCATTATCACCCTCCCCCAAATATATTGTTTATATGATTTCAAAAAAATGCTTTCTCAAAGTATGACCTTCCAGACAGGATTCTAATATAATGAGGGAGTATTTCTATACATACAAGTGATATCATTCCATCCCATCTTCTGCAGATGATTGTATCCTTTGTCATCCTCATTCTATCATGTATTTTCAAGCTCTCCTTAAATATTGGTAACTTTACTACTGTCTACAAACTTGTGCATATCATCCTTGAAAAAACTTACTAGATCCATTCATACTTGCTAGCTAGAATCCCATTTCTCTTCTATAGATAGTCTCCTTGGGGGAAAAATATCTACAATAAGTTTCTCTACTTTCTTTTCTTTTACTTCATTTATTTTTAGAGAGAAAAAAATAGTTTCATTGATTTTTTTGTTTCTTATAACACCGTGGCATCCTATTTACCCTCCTTTTCCCCTCCCAGAGAATCATTTTATATGAAAAATAGCATTTTAGAGAGGAAAAAAAGGCAACCAAACTGATTGATACATTGAAAAAGTCCAAAAACATGCGCAATATGTACACCTATGGATCCCCCACCTTTGCAAAGGAGTTAGTTACAGTTGACTCCTCGTTTTTTTCCACATGATCTTTATAAATGTGTTACATTTACTTTTAATGGTTTAATGTGTTGCTCTTTACATTTAAATTGCAGTAGTTACTGTGTATGTTGTTTTCTTGGCTCTGCTTACCTCAGATTGAATCAGATCACATAAATATTTTCATGTCTTTATGTATTAAACACACACATAATATACTACAGCACACTATTATTCCATTTCATAAGTGTACCGTGATTTGTTTAGTCAATCCCCAATTGATGGTCATTTACTTTGTTTCTAATTTTTAGATATCATAAAAAGTGCTGCTACAAATGTTATGGAGCATATGACAACTTTTCTTTTATTGACCACCTTAAGATATACATTTTAGTCATTTTACTTGCATATTTGAGATTTCTCTTTTTTCCTTTATAGCATTTTATTTTTTCCAATTACATGTAAATATAGTTTTCAGTGTTCATTTTTGCAAAATTGTGAATTCCAAATTTTTCTCCCTCCTTCTCCATCTCCTCCAGGACAGGAGGTAATCTGATATAAGTTATCCATATACAATCATGTTAAACATATTTTCATATTATTCATGTTGTGAAAGAAGAATCAGAACAAAAGGGGGAAAATACCAGAAAGAAAAACAAACAAAAATAGTATGTTCCTGCCATACCAATCAAACTGCTAAAAATTTGTTTTGTAGAGCAAAAAAACCAAACCAAAACAAAACAAAACTCAATATCAAAATTCATCTGGAAAAACAAAAAATCCAGAATATCAAAGGAATTAATGAAATAAAACGTTAGCAAAGATGGCCTAGCCATACCAGAATTTAAGTTGTATTATAAAGCAGCACTCATCAAAACTACTTCATCCTGGTTGAGAAATAGAGGGGTGGCAGGGGGAGAGAGGTCAGTGGAGTATGTTACGTACACAAGACAGTCATCAATGACTATAGAATTATACTGTTTGATAAATCCAAAAAGCCCAGCTTCAGCAAGAAGAACTCACTTTCTGATAAAAACTGCTGTGAAAAATGGAAAATAGTATAGCAGAAACTAGGCATAGACCAATATCTTACACTGTTTACCAAAATAAAGTCAAAATGTGTTCATGACTTAGATAAATAGACTGACACCATAAGTAATCTGTGAGAGCAAGGAATAGTTTACCTGTCAGATTTATGGAAAAGGGAAGAATTTATGACCAAATAAGAGATAGAGAGCATTACAAAATTCAAAATGGATCATTTTGATTACATTAAATTGAAAAGCTTTTGTACTAACAAAGTCAATGGAACCAAGATTAGGAGGGAAGCAGAAAATTGGGAAAGAATTTTTGCAACCAGTATCTCTGATAAGTCTCATTTTAAAAATATACAGAGAACTGAATCAAATTTATAAGAATACAAGTCATTGCCCTATTGATAAATTGCCAAAGGATATGAACAGGCAGTTTTCAGAGGAAGAAATTAAAGATATCTAGAATCATATGAAAAAATGCTCTAAATCCCTATTGATTAGAAAAATGCAAATCAAATAACTCTTAAGTAACACATCTCACCTGTCTGATTGGTTAACATGACAAAACACAAAAGTGATCAATGCAGGAGAAGATGTGGGAAAATTAAAATATTAATAGATTTTTGGTGGAGTTGTGAATTGATCGAACCATTCTGGAGAACAATATGGAATTATGCTTAAAGGGCTCTAAAAATGTGCATACTCTTTGACCCAGCAATACCACTTCTAGGGCTCTATTCCAAAGACCTCATACAAGTGGGAGGAGGACCCTTATGTACAAAGCTATTAACTGCTCTTTTTGTAGTGGTAAAGAATTGGAAATCAAGGGGGTATCCTTTAATTGGGAAATGGCTAAACAAGTTGTGGTATGCAAATATAATGCTATTGTGCTATAAGAAATGAGGAGCAGACAGACTTTGTAATAACCTGGAGAGACTTATATAAAGTGATGCCGAGTGAGGAGAGCAGAACTAGGAGAACATTGTACGTTATACTGACATAGTATATCTCTCATGACTAACTTTGACAGACCGGGCTCTTCTCAGCAATGCAAGGCTATAAGACAACTCCAAAAGACTATCCACATCTAGAGAAAGAAATATGAAGTCTCAATGCAAACTGAAGCAAACTACTTGCTCTCTCTCTCTCTCTCTCGTTTTGTTTTCTTTCTTCTTTCTCATGGTTCATTCCCTTGGTCATAATTCTTTAAAACTTGACTAATGTTTAATATAAAGGTATATGTAGAACTTACATCAGATTGCATTCTGCCTTGGGAGGGAGAGGAGAGAGAGGGAGAAAATTTGGAATTCCAAAACTTGTGGAACTGAATGTTGTAAATCAAAAATAAATGAATTTAAAAGAAAAAAAAAAACTAGTATGTTTCTGTCTACATTCAGACTCCATAGTTCTTTCCCTGGATGTAGTTAGCATTTTTCATCCTGAGTATTTTGGAATTGATTTAGATCATTGTATTGCTGAAAAGATCACAACTGATTGATACATTGGAAAAGTCCAAAAACACATATACTATGTAACCCATGGGCCTCCTACCTCCACAAAGGAGTTTGTTAGGGGTGACTCCTCATTTTTGCTCCACAAGATCTTTATAAATTTTTTACTTTCACTTTTGATAGTTAATGTGCTTTTCTTTTTCATTTAAATTGCAGTAGTTCCTGTGTCCATCATTGTTGGCCATTGTACAATGTTACTGTTCGTGCATACAATGTCCTCCTCATTCTGCTCACTTCACTTAATCTCAATTCATCTAAGTCTTTCCAGGTTTTTCTGAAATCCACCTGTTCATCATTTGTTATAACACGATAGTTTTCCATTACATTCATATACCATAATTTGTTCCCCATTCTCCAATTGATGGACATCACTTCCATTTCCAATTTTTTGCCACCACAAAAAGAGCTGCTATAAATAGTTTTGCACATAAGGGTCCTTTCCTCCTTTTTATGATCTATTTGATATATAGAACTAGTATTGATTTTGCTGAATCAAAGGGTATACACAGTTAGATTTCCCTTTGAGTATATTTCCAAATTGCTCTCCAAAAAGGTTGAATCAAGTCACAACTGTACTAACAATGCATTAGTGTTCCAATTATTCTACATCTTCCACAACATTTATCATTTTCCTTTTTTTTTTTTTTGGTCATATTAACCCATCTGATAGGTATGAGGTGGTACCTCAGAGTTATTTTTATTTGCCTTTCTCTGATCAATAGTGATTTAGAGCACTTCTACATATGCCTATAGATAGCTTTGGTTACTTCCTCTGAAAACTTCTGTTCATATCTTTTGACCATTTATCAATTTGGGAATGACTTTTATTCTTATAAATTTGACTCAATTCTCTACATATTTGAGAAATGAGGCCTTTATCAGAGATACTGACCATAAAAATTGTTTCCCAGTTTTCTGCTTTCCTGGTCTTGGTTGCATTGGGTTTTTTGTACAAAAACTTTTTAACTTAATGTAATCACAATTACCCATTTTACATTTCATGATATTTTCTATCTCTTATTTGGTCATAAATTCTTCCCTTCTACATAGATTCAACTATTGCTTGCTCTCCTAATTTGTTTGAGATATAATCCCTTATGCCTCAATAATGTACCCATTTTGACCTTCTTTTGGTATACAGTGTGAGATGCTAATCTATGTCTAGTTTCTGCCATACTATTTTCCAATTTTCCCAGCAGTTTTTGTGAAATTGTGTGTTCTTATCCAAGAAACTGGAGTCTTTGGGTTTATCAAACAGTAGATCACTATAGTTTATGACTGCTATGTCTTGTGTGCCTAACCTATTCCACTGATGCACAACTCTATAACTTAATTACAAAAGCATTGATGGGGCTGTTAGGTGGCATAGTGAATAAAGCACCGTCCCTGCAATCAGGAGGATCTGTCTTCAAATCTGATCTCACACATTTGACACTTATTAGATGTGTGCCATTTGGCAAGTCAATTAACTCCAAATGCCTTGTCTTGCCTTCCCTCCTCACAAAAAATAGTTTTGATGATTGCACTTTATAATGTAGTTTTACATCTGGTATGTCTAGGCCACCTTTGTTTGCTATTGTTTTTCAGATAGCATTTTTCTTTGAAGCTTTATTTATTAAGTATAAGAAAACAATGTGAAAAAAAGCAATAAACAAATCCTCGAAGAAAAATGTTAATCAAGATCAAGTTGAACAAGAATTCCTAGAACGATTATAAGAAATAAGATTGGTAGAGGAGAATGTGGAGGGAGTTAATGAAAAAATGCAAAGGAAGGTAGGTTAGGTGGTGTAATGTTGGGACAGGTGTGGTCACTGCTCTCCTTCTCTGTGCTGTCAAGGGTCTCTGGGCCCTTGCAGTCTACATGCACTAATGTTCATCTTTGCCTTGGAACTGTGACCAATGCCTCTGCTTCATTGTAATCAACCTCCAGCATTACTCTCCACTCAGAATTGCAACCCAGAACTGCAAATGGGCACTAGAGTTACTACTCAGTGTCAGTTGTACCCAGTAACAGCAAAAGGTCCCCTGGAATTTAATTTTTCTGACCAGTTGTCTGACCTGTTTACCATCGCTGGGCATAATACTTACCAGATGGACTAATAGGACAAAAAAAGAAAAAAATGATAAATGTTAAAGGAGATGTAGGAAAATTGGGACACTAATGCATTGTTGGTGGAATTGTGAACCAATCCAACTATACTGGAGAGCAATTTGTACCTATGCCCAAAGAGTAAGCAAACTGTGTATACTCTTTGATTCAAGAATACAGTTAGACGATCTGTATCCCAAAGGGATCCGCAAAAAATGTAAAAGAACCTATTTGTACAGAAATATAGCTCATTTTGTTGTGACAAAAAATTGGAATCAGTTGGGGAAGGATTGAATAAGTTGTGTTATATGATTTAATGTAATATTTTATGCAATAAAAATTGCAAGTAAGATGATTTCAGAAGAACCTGGAAAGATTTACATGAACTGATGCAAAGTGAAGTGAATAGAATGAGGAGAACATTGTACTCAGTAACAAGCAACATTATTTGATGAACTCTGAATGATTTAACTATTCTCAACAAAACAATGACCCAAGACAATCATCTGAATACTAACTGAAGCATACTATTTTCATCTTCTCTTCCTTCCTTCCTTCCTTCCTTTCCTCCCTCCTTCCTTCCTTCCTTTCTTCCTTCCTTCGTTCCTTCGTTCGTTCGTTCCTTCCTTCCTTCCCCCCTTTCTCTCTTACTGAAGTTTTTTTTTATGAAAATAACAAGCTTTATTGTATACTTAGTTCCAACAACTCCAAAAATGCTTTTCCCTCAATTTCCAGGAAAGTAGTATTGTCCTAGATCACCTACAACCAATATTGCACTGTGATTATAGACCCCAGTACTGCCCACCAGACCTGTGAGTATAGACATATGTTGGACAAGGCCTGTGGAGAAAGATGGAAATAAAGGATGTTGAATGTTCCAGGCTGGAAATGTCTTCTTTCCAGTTTGGGGCACCCAGAAGTGCATGCTTTAGGAGCCTCATTTGTATCCATGTGGTATCCTAGCAGTTCCTGATTCTCTAAGAAGGGCTGTTAGGGAACCTACTCCCACCCACATTCCCATCTTTCTGCTGCTGCCTCATCCCCAGAGGGAGCACAATCAGGGGGAGTTTACCATGGTCTTGTCAGTCATTGAGAGAACTAAGCTAAAAATAAACATTCCTCTCCCTCAAAGAACGCATGAATAAACAAAAGCAATGCTCAAAATGTTGGCCTAAGCCTATGGAAGCTATCCTAAAATAATACTTCATATCTTTGCTAGTGACATTTGGAAGACCAGATCATTTCACCTCATTAATCACTCAGGCACTTTATTAATCCATCAGTCAATCATTCTACTGGCATTTGTACCAACACAAGTACAAAGAGAGGCAACATCATTATTCCTTGACCCTGAAACAGAGTCCAAAGGATGTCATCATTATGCACTAAGCTGGCAGAGAGTTAGGTGACCTTTAAAGGAAATGCTGGTACTTCACAAATCTGAGCCTTGCTTCCCGCTATGACCACTAGACAGATCCCTTTAGCCAGCTCTTTGCGCCAAGGCAACTGAGCAATGAAGTGGAAATGCACCAGCACAAGGACATCAATGGATGGGAGTAGGGGGCAGGGAAAGGAAGAGGCACACTCAGAAGCAGCATCTTCACATAAATGCAGTCAGTAACTCTTAATCAACTCCATGGCCTAAAAACACTACAGAAGATAACCCTGGAGTTATTGTTCTTGTGGAATAAGTCTATTGTAACAATATTAATAAAGCACAATAGTCCTAAAAGTTGGTCTGATGCTTCCCCAAACCAGTCAGTGACAGCTCCATCATTTATGAACTATTATAAATCTTCATGCCCAGTTTCTAGGAGTTGATTACTGCATTCTTCCCAATGGACAATGTTCCCATTCTCCATTATCACAAATTTCCACTTCAAATCCATTGGCAACTGGATAGATGTGGATCAGAACCAATTCTTACCACACTAGAGTGAGATGTAACTGTGCCCACTGCTGAGAGTCTCATGGTCACCAGTTATTGCCACCACGGTGGTGTCAGACATGGTGACATAATGAACCTGAAACTGGATGTTGACTTGCTGAGACAATGGGCACACCGCTGCCACTCTCTTGGTTCTCAAATGAATCTCTTGACCTTTGGCATCCTTGAGGGAGTCTCTTCCATAGTCTAGTCTCTGGTTAGGGCTTGTGATGTCTGGAGTTCAAGAGCAGATATACCAGCATGAGAAGTCTCAGAGCTTTTGCCCTTATCAGCGTCTCTCCATACTGACTGCCAAGGCAGAATTTCCCAGTCCTCCTGATCAACCAAATCTTGACCTGCAACTTGTTGAGTTTCCAGATGCTCTTCGTGTTTGTCCACCAACAAATTGTCAGAACGGAACTTCCCCGAAGAGTACACAACTGACTGAGAGGACGTCTTCTGTCCTTTCAGAAGATCTTCTGGTTGAGAAAGTTGAAGGCTTTTACCATCGAAAATTCTGAGTAGTTCATAGAGTTAGGAAGCCCCGAGAGCGAGAGATTCTATCCCCAGCAACTGTGTGGAATAGAGCTGCTCTCCTGGTCTCAGACTGTCCAAGTCTTGGGTAGAAATATTCTGTGGTTTCCATGTTGGACTTTCCAGGTCACTGCTCTTAGACTCCGATACCAAACGTCCATTACTTTCCTGATGATTCTCTCCGGCTGCTTTCCATTACCGTCGCCCCTCTGCTCCCTGAGTTGGCCCACTTGCTCGCGTTTGGGGGCAAATGGGCCCCTCCGTTCCCTCCTCAGTCCCTTCCGTCCCACTCGCGTTTGGGGGCAAATGGGCCCCTCCGTTCCCTCCTCAGTCCCCTCCGTTCCCACTTGGGGCTGCTGTGGTCGCCTCCTCAGGCGACAACTCTCGCTCCTCCCTGGTCCTGGCATCCTGGTTCCCGGAATCTCCCCGCAGCAGCCAAAGGAAGAGCGCACCCGCCAGACCTCCCCCCACCAGCAGGGTAGATATGATAGCGCCTATAGCTCCGGACTCACGGCCCATGGACGAGCGCTGCCGGGGATGCCCTGAGCCCATCTGCCCAGGGAAGGGACTGTGGGGCCCAGGGACCACAGAGGGGAGAGAGCGTGTGTGTGTGTGTGTGTGTGTGTGGCCTATATCACATTACTCTTTAGGGAGTGGGGAGGGGAGGAAAGGAGGGATAGAACTTGGAACTCAAAACTTTAAAAAAATGAATGTCAAAATTGTTTTTATATGTAATTGGGGAAAAAATATTCAAAAAATAGTATATGCTTATTTTTTGTTTCCCCAATTCAAGTGTGAACTCCTTGAGATGAGGACTAGATCATTCTTTTTCTTTGCATCTCCATTACTAAATATAATGATTGCCTAGCATAACAATAAATTGTTTATTTTATTCATTTGTGTTTATCATGGAGAAATAAGGAAGCATTAAGGAAGCATTATGTAACTGAGACTCAAAATATATGTATTCTAGTCTTAGCTCTATTTATTTTAAAATAATGGGTATGTCTCCACATCTCTGTGTGTCATTTTTCTCATTCAAAATCACACAACTGGGTAGTCTAATAATTGATTATGGGCTTTGAAGTCTAAAAATACCCCAACTTAATTCTACCTCATATGTTTACTAGCTGCTTTCACCTAATCTCTCCCAGATTAAGTTTCCTCCACTGTAAAATGGGCAAAATTATAGCACATGTATCACAGGGTTGTACTGTGAATCATAATGAGGTCTTAAATGTATATTGTAGATCATAAAGTGCTATACAACTCTTAATTATATTGAAACACTGTGGTGTATGTGCTATAAGAGGTTTGTATATAATTTGTTTAAATGAGGCTTGCAGGAAAGTGTGGACAAATATTTCTGAAATCTTACCCATCTCTCTCCAAAAAAGATATGATTGATTCCTTGATGTCTTAAAGGGTGCTGAGGAAAGTGCCATGAATCTGGCTACTCTGTTCTCATTTGAGAAAATGGGAAATTTCTTTCTGTCCCAAAGTATTATTGGCATAGCATATGATTTTTTTTAGTCAAGCCACATTTCTGTTGGGTACCCCAAGTTTACACTTTCAGGCTTGACTCATTCCCACAAAATGCTAATTATACAAAAGATCATCATAAAAGTAAATAGAAAAATAAATGTATTTATCTAAGAAAAGATTTAGTAAAAATCATGGTAGTTATACAGATTAGAATATAGTAGAAAAAATATGCAAGAGAGGATGACCTCTCCAGATGAAACTGGGCAGCAATCTTAGTTGAGGGAGAGACCCTGATATTAACCAAGGCAAAATTCACCTAATTTTCTAACTGGGACAGCTGGAAATGAGGGAAATTATGAGTTGTATGATACCCCTATATATTTGCTGATTTCAAAGTCTCTTTTTTCTCCCCTCCCTTGAGTTGGTCCCCAAGAGAGTCTAGAACCACATGTGTCTCTCCTTTGAAAAATGAGAGAAGAACATCATTTCTCTCGAAAGTCCCACACTCAGTCAGGTCTTAAGCAGACACTTAAGCAGATCTTCAAGTAATTATTCTCGCTAGCATTTAGGATGGTCTTATACAAAATGCTCTATGCTTGTTTGGAAACCTAGGTTACATTACATTACAGGATGAAGAGCTCATTCATGTTATATAAGAGGAAACTGGGTTCAAGAGGGATAGAGATTTGCTCAAGATCATTGAGGAAATAAGCAATGTATAATATGTAGAATGCTGTATTTCCAGTTCAGAAGGCTTAGATTTCAATCCTGCCTGTGACACTTATCTCTCTACCCATATGTAAGTTATTTAACTTCTTTGTTTCCTATTTGTAAAAAGGGAATAACACTTGTAGTAACAACCTTATAGAAGTCCTTTAATCACAAATGAAATAATGTATATAAAGCATTGAACAACTCTTATGTCATTCGCTATTTTTGAAGTAACAAAGTTTTCCATTCATTTTTCGTGACTCCTAATTCACACTACACTATCCTCAAGGTCTTTCCCTACCTAAACACTATGATTCCATTGTAATGGCATTTTAAAAAAGCTTATTGTAATTAATTATGTCTTCTAAATAGTATTTTTAACAGAAGGATACATCAAGACTTTTACATGTTATTGGATCTTTGGCATCACCTATATTAGTATAACTTCAAAGGGTAAAAATTGCATCTCATCTGTACCTTCTTGTTCTATGCAACTTGCACCTGTATTTTATTTAAAATTCTTCTCAAGAAGTCCAGATAAGTTGGTGGAAATGTTTTCTTTAGATATTTTTAACATTATACAGATATCAATGGAAAATATTGGCTACTTATTCTCTCTCTTTATAAAAAAGAACCACCTACAATTACATGTCACCTGATGACATATTTTTAAATCAGGTCAAAATATCTACATATATCAGGTAAGGACTTCCATAAACCAAAATGGTGGAGTAAGCAGTAAATTCCTATAGCTCTCCCATATTCACCTCAAAATAACTATAAAACAGAGCACCAGAAAAAATTCTGGAACAGTAAAGGCAATGGAAAGACAGGGTATAAAAACAAACAAAGAAACAACTGCTTAAAAAGTAGAATTGGCCAAACAGAAAAGGAAATGCAAAAATCCATTGAAGGAAAAAACTTCTTCAAGAGTACAATTGGCCTAATGGAAAAGAAAGTTGAAAAGCTAATTAAGGAAAACAACATCCTAAAAGTTAGGATTTTCCTCTCCAAAGGACACATGATGGAAAATTCCAGCCTCATCCAAAGAAAGAACAGTAGAGTTGAATGAAGAACAAAGTAGACTATTCTTTGTTATGTTTTATTTTGTTTTTTTTCCTTTCTCATGGTTTTTCCCATTCATTATAATTCTTCTATGCAACATGACTAATGTTTTAAATGTGTTTAATAGGAATGTATAAGTAGAGGCCATTCCAGATTGCGAGTTGTTTTGGGGAGGAAAGGGAGAAAATTTAAAACTTGTCAAAGTGAATGCTGAAAACTAAAAATAAATAGGTTAATAAAAAAAAGAAAGAAAACAGAGGCTGTCTTACTATGTTTGTATCTTGCTTTCAAATTGCCCAGAACAGAATGACTTCGGAAGAAATACATCCATTCATAAAAAAAAAAAAAAAAGAGTTAGGAATGAACAAATGGAAACTAATGATTCCATGAGAAATCATGAATGAATCAAACAAATTCAAAAGAATGAAAAAAATAGCAGAAAATATAAAATACCACTGACCTGGAAAATAGATCCAGGAGACCATTGAACTATCTGAAAGTCATAATCAAAAGCAGGAAATAGACTGCATCTTTCAACAAAATATTAAGCAAAACTGCCCTGCTGTCCTAGAATAAGAGGGCAAAATAAGCATGGAAAGAGTCCATCAATCACCTCAGGAAAGAGATGCCAAAATAAAACATCAAATTTTCAGAACTATCCAAATTTCAGAATTAGCATGTCTAAGAAAAAATACTACAGGTGACCAGAAAGGAACAATTTATTTATCAGGGAGTCACAATCAGATTCACACAGGACTGGGGGGGGGGGGAAGCAAAGATGGTGGTGTAGGAGCAGCAAGGTACTGCAGCTCCCACATAGCCACCTCAAATACCCATAAAATAGGATTCTAAACAAATTATAGGGCTCCAAAACTCGCACAAATACACCTCCCACTGAAGGCAGCTTGGCAGAAAGAGATCATCTCAGCTCTGGGAGCCAAAACCAGCCTGGCCTGAAACTGTGGTATGGCCACAGGGGTGGCCACGACAAGCCACAGCTGGAGCTTCAGGAGAGTGGATCAGCAGCAGCTGTGGCAGTTTCGAGAATTATCTAGCCATAAGAAACAAGGACTAAGTGAAAGGTCAGTGGAAATCAGCTAAGCTTGGGGAGAAAAGCAGTCTGGCCAAACTGCTTCCAGGGCAAGGAAGTAGCAGACGCGGCAGGCCTACAGCCACCTCCACATAGCTGCTTCAGAGCTCCCAGCCTGCAGACTGCAGGGGGACCAAGCAATTGTTCAGAGGCCAAGTGCTCTTGTGTTGAGAGGCCTGGATCCAGATCGTGGTCTTGGGTGCTGATCCTGGGGTGCATTTTCAGTGAGCCAAAGCTGGTGGGGGCTGTAAAAAAATGACAGCCCCCTAATACCTCCGGCAGCTGCAAAAACCCAAGCAATTTGGGACAGAGTTTTCCCCTCAGGAAGCAGAGTTCCACAGAGCTAAGACTGGCCAACATGAACAGGCAAAGGAAGCAAAGTAAGAACAGCAAACAAACTCTAGATTCCTTCTTTGGGGACAAGAAGGATCAAGCATGGAACGGGAGAAAGACAACACAGTCAGAACTCCTACACCAAAAGCTTCCAAGAAAAATGAAGACTGCCTAAAAGCCATAGATCAGCTTAAGAAGGATTTTGAAAACCAAATGAGAGAAGTGGAGGAAAAATTGGGAAGAGAAATAAGAATGATGCATGAAAATCATGAAAAGAGAGTCAACAACCTGACT
>JAQQSV010001436.1:29819-59736 GCA_028646515.1 Pseudochirops corinnae | reverse complement strand
GGCTGTTTTTGGGGTGGTGGGTGGGGGAAAGAGGGGGAGAAAATATGTAACTCAAAATCTTGTGGAAATGAATGATGTAAACTATAATAAAATTTAAAAAAAAAATAAAACACTTTAGATCCTTGGGAAAATGGATCTTTCCTTAAAAAAAAAAAAGAATTATTAGACTACTTGAAAGCCATGGTCAAAGAAAGAGCCTATATCATATTTTAAGAAATTATCAAGGAAAACTGCCCGGCTATCCTAGAACCAGAGAGTAAAATAGAAATGGAAAGAATCCACCAATCACTTCCTAAAAGAGATTTAAAAATGAAAACTCCCAGGACTATTACAACTAAATTCCTAGAGCTCCCAGTCAAAGAGAAAATACTTGAAACAGGCAGAAAGAAATCATTCATATGGAATGTGGTTACTATGGAACCACAGAAGTGTCTCACAAGATTTAGCAACTATCCTGTTAAAGAATGGGCAGCTAAATGGTGCAGTGGCTAGAGTGCTAGGCCTGAAAGACTCATCTTCCTGACTACAAATCTGGCCTCATACACTTACTAACTGTGTAATTTCAGGCAGGTCACTAAACCTTGCTTGCCTCATTTTCTTCATCTGTGTAGAATGAGCTGCAAAAGGAAATAACAAACTATTCCAATACCTTTGCAAAGAAAACCCCAAATGGATTCACGAAGAAGGCACAACTGAAACAATTGAACAACAACAAAAATATTAAAGGACTAGAGGGCTTGGAATATGATATTCCAGAAGACAAAGAAGCTAGGATTAGAATCAAAAATAACTTACCCAGAAAAACTAAGTATAATCCTTTTGGAGGAAAATTGATATTTAATAAAATAGAAGACTTTCAAACATGCCTGATGAAAAGACCAGAGCTTAATAGAAAATTTGATTTTCAAATATAAGACTCAAGAGGAGTATGAAAAAGTAAACATGAAAGAAAAATCATAAGGGACTCATTAAGGTTAAACTGCTTATATACTTACATGGAATGATAATACATACAACTTTTAAGAACTTTATCATCATTAGAGCAGTTAGAAGGTCTCTGACTTCCCAAAAAACATGAAAGTGAGTTGATTATGTTGAGATGATCTAAGAAAAAAAAAGTATGAGTGAGAAAGAGGGATGCACTGGGAGAAGGTGGAAGGAGAGGAAGACTGAGGAAAATTATCTCATATAAAAGAGGTACACAAGGAAGACCTTTTACAATGGAAAGGAAACTGGGGGGCATATTGAACCTCATTTTCATCTAAATTGAATCAAAGAAGGAAAAAAATTATACATACACACATTCAATTGGGTATGAAAATCTATCTTACCCAATAGAGAAGTAGGAAGGAAAGGAGATAAAAGAAAAGGAAGGGTGAAAAAGGGAGGGCAGATTAAGAGAAGCAGCGGTCAGAAGCAAAACAGATTTTTGAGGAGGGACAGGATGAAAAAAAGAGAGAGAGAAGCGTATCAGAAAAAATAGGATGGAGGAAAATGCCATCAGTAATAACTGTGAATGGGATGAATTCAAAGGTTGTTTATAGGAAACACATTTGAAACAGAGAGATACAAGCAAAGTTAAAATAAGAGACTGAAGCAGAATCTATTATGTTTTAGATGAATTTGAAAAGGAAGGGGATTGCAATCATGATCTTTAGACAAAGCAAAAACAAAAACAGATCTAATTAAAAGAGATAAGCAGTGAAACTACGTTTTGCAACAAGTCACCATAAACAATGAAGTAATGTCAGTACTAAATATATATGCATTTCTTACTTGAAAAAGATGACTAAATTACAGGAGGAAATAGATGGTAAACTTACACTAGCAAGGGACCTTATATTTTCCTTCTCAGATCTAGATAAATCTAACCAGAAAATAAGTAAAAAAAAAATAGGTTAAGGAGATGAACAGAATTTCAGAAAGTTAGATATGACAGACCTCTAGAGAAAACTGAATGGGAATAGAAAAGAATATACATTTTTCCCAGCTGCACATGACAACTTCACAAAAATTGACCATGTATTAGGGCACAAAAATGTCACAAATGAAAGCAGCAATATTAAATACACCCTTTTTATCATAATACAATAAAAGTTACATTCAATAATGGACAATGGAAGCATAACTTAAAATATATTTAAAAGTAAATAATCTAATCCGAAAGAATTAATAAATTAAAAAGCAAAATCATAGAAACAATCACTAATTTCATTAAAGAAAATTACAATAATGTAACAACATACCAAAATTTGTTTTGCAGTCAAAGCAGTTCTTAGGGCAAAATGCATATCTCTAAATGCATACATCAATAAAAGAGAGAAAAAGCAGATCAACAAATTTGGCAAGCAAATAAAAAATCTAGAAAAAGAGCAAATTAAAATACCAATTAAGTATCAAAGTGAAAATATTGAAAATTAAAGGAGAGGTTAATAAAATTGAAATAGAAAAACCTCAAAAATATTGAACTAATAAAACTAGGAGCTAGTTTAATGAAAAAAACAAAACAACAACAACAACAATAGGTGAACTATTGGTTAATTTGCTTTAAGAAAAAAAAGAAGAAAACCAAATTATTAGTATCAAAAATTAAAAGAGTGAATACCCCATCCATGAAGATGAAATTATAACAATTATTAGGAGTTATTTTGCTAAATGATATACCAGTAACATTGACAACCTAAGCAAAATGGATACATATATATATATATACACATATGTGTATATACACATACATATATTTATACATACATATACTATGTGTATGCATATACATGTATGTGTACATATACATATATTTGTACACACATACATATATAATACATGTATAGCCTAGATTAACAGAAGAGGAAATAGAATACATAAATAAAATTATCTTACAAAAAATAAATTGAACAAGTCATATATGGTCTTCCTAAGAAAAAATTTTTTAGGACCAGATGGATTTACAAATGAATTCTACCAAACATTTGCAGAACAATAAATCCCAATGCTATATAAACTATTTGGAAAAAAAAAATTTGCGAGGAGTCTTGTCCAAGATCATACAGCAAGGTAGTGTCTGAGGTCATATTTGAACTTGTCTCCCTGACTTCATCTCCAGGGCTCTATCTTCTGTGTCACCTAGCTACTTATAACAAGAAATATACATACACATATATGACTATATACATACTTGTATATGTATATTTATATGTGATTAAATATATAATCATGTTTATATATGCAAAAAATTACAAATATACATACACAAATATGACTATATACATGTATCAATGCATGGTAACAAGAAGTACATTATAATAGAAAGAATACTCTCCTTAGAATCTGAGGTTATAATATTACTATGTTATAATATTGGTTCTACAATTATTGAGTCATGATGTTGTCTCTATCACTATCTGTGGGATCTCTTTCTCCTGTTAAATTCTGGTCCCTGCCATGGGTATGCTACTTCTTCTCCTTTTTCCTCAATTTTATCCTCTCTTCAGGAGTTGAAAGAGATAAAGTTTAGAAATGTCTTCCAAACCTGAGGTTGTTAGTCATAAAGGTAACTTCAAGTTTTGTCATATGTCATAAGGGTATAAGAGGCGCTGGTTGGTCAGATTCCTTGATCAGTCTAATGAGCTTTCAATATTTTTATTTGGCCCTTTGGACTATCCATTCTTCCCCTTATAAAGGAACTGGACAGAGCACAAAAGAAAGCTGATTACATCTCAATGACTGGGGCTTACCAAAGATGAGCTAGCTGACTTGGAGACTACTCCTTACTGGGGCTCCCCCAAGATGATTTGGTTAGTTTATACCCTTGAGAAGATGGATTCTGTTGGGTTATCCTATACAAGTGAATGACAGAACTACTCAGAACTAGTCCTTTTTGCCTGCTACTTGACACCTTTGCCTAGTCTTCAAGAGATACTACAGGACCATCTGCTTACCCACCTGTGATCTGAGAGTAGACAATATTTATTAAGTGCTTCTTTGCAGCTAGGCACTATGCTAAGAACTGGAAATACAAATACGAGCAAAACCCAAACAAACAAAAAGTGCCCCTTCCCTCAGGGAGCTTACATTTTTATAAAGAAAGACAACACACAAAATGAAGCTAAAAAGCAGAGGTTGGTGCTTGGGGTGAAGTTACTGGGTGACGTTACCAGGTGCAGAGGCATGGTTCTAAAGTTCAGAAAGTTAGGAAAACTGGAATAGTGACTTAAACTTTCTTACACACTGTCCAGAAGTCCCCAAACTCAATGAGCCATTATAGTTCAGAAAGCTTTTGGGTCTAGGAAGAGATTCAGGACTCCAGAGAACAGGTTATTTGCCACTTAGTTCTTTCTGATGAAGGAAACTAAGATAAAAGATAAGTAAATTGTCAACAAGTGAAGATATTGTTTATGGTTTTTTACCTGTATTGTATCCCTCATCTTGTGATACAGAAAATATGTTGGCATAAATACTTAGACTGTTATTTCAGTAATTATACTATAACAAGAAAAGTGGGACCAAGAAAATAAAATATTTATCCTTTTTCAAAAAAAAAAAATTCTTTACTGTCCACACCTGTGGTAAATATAGCTGCTTGCCCAAAGCAACTCAAAGCTCATCAGCATTTTATCTGTTGGTAGCTGTCAAATCTGCTGGAACAAGGAAGTAATGAAATAATTGGCCTTTGTGGAACAATCCCTGCAAATCTTGACATATTCAGTGACAGCAAATATTACATAACTATAATTTTGTGAAGCAATGATGCATCTGAGATATTCCATAACTATTTTTTAATTGAATCAAATTCGAGCAGTCATATCAGCTTATAAAAGAGTCTAGGAGGTAAAGTAGCTAAAAAAAAATTTAAAAAAGTCAACCTCAATCAGGAAAACCTAGGCTCAATTTCCACTTTTGCTATGTTCTAGCTGTGTGATGCTGTGACCCAAGTCACTTAACCTTCTAGTGCTCTAGGGTCTAGGCAACTTGAAGACATTCATCTGCAGAAAAAGTGCCAACCTGCATTGGAAGGAAGGTTTTCCTCATCTGGGAATTCTCTATACCAATAAAATCACAAGTCTAGTCTCCATCCTTGTCCTGCTCATGCAGTGGGTATCAGTCCAGGGTGATCAACCCAGTAATAAACTGACTGCTAGTATATTAAATGACAGAATCAAGATCCAAAGAATTCAAGCATATTGCAACATTGGACCAAGATAAAATGTGTTAAGGACAGATGAACTTTTTTTTCAAAAATCATGTGCCAAAATATAGGAAGGGTGAGTTATAGAGGGAGAAGAAGGACAGAAATAAATCTAAGTGTTTTCATGAACTTCAAGCTCAACATGATTCAACAGTATGTTGTAGCTTAAAAAAAACCTCATTTGATATTTATCAGTGGATAAGAACTGGAAATCAAAGGGATGTTCATCAATTGGGGAATGCCTAAACAAGCTGTTTATAACGGACTATTATTTGCTATAAGAAATGATGAGCAGGAGGATTTCAGAAAAAATCTGGAAAAAGCTTGCATGAACTGATGCAAAGTGAAGTAATCAGAACCAGGAGAATGTTACATTCAGTAATAGCAATATTGTTTGATGAAGAAATGTGAATAACTTAGCTATTCTCAGGAACATAATTATCCAAGACAATTCCAAACGATTAATGATGAAGCTTACTATCTCCTTCCAGAGAAAGAACTGATGTTGTTTAAATACAGACTGAAAGATGCTATTTTTGCTCTTTCTTTCATTTTTTATTTGTCTTTTTGTACAAAATGACTAATATGGAAATGTTTTACATGATTACATGTGCATAACCTATATTTGCTTGCTTACCATCTCAGGAAGCGGGGAGAAGAGGGAATGAGGGAGGGAGGAGTAGACTTGGGAACTCAAAACTTAAAAAAAAAAAGGGTTAAAATTGTTTTAACATGTAATTGAGGAAAAATAAAACACACACGTGTGTATGTGTGTATATGTATCTGTATGTATGTATATAAAAAACGCATTTGAACTTAGCCTCTGTAATTTACAGAATGAAGAGATCCCACTGTGCTTAGATCTCTCTTGGAATATATTGCTCAGTCAGTAGGGTAATTAATAAGCAGAAGCAGGTGCAGAGGATGGTGACCAGAAGAAGGAAGGGACTTGAAAGCATGTCATACAAGGATCACTGATAGTGCTAGCAACAGGTGCAAAGAGAGGGGCTAGGGACACATCTTGGTGATGAGCTCTGAAAGATTTACCCACACCTTACATTTCTGGGTCTGAGATTCATCATCTGTGCAATGAGAGGGGTTGGAGTAATAGGATCTCCAGAGGTCCCTACAGTTCAAATGCTCTGTGATTCTGTTATACTAATTTGTGCTTGTTATTATCATTATGGATTATTGCTTCAAATATATGGACATTTCTGCTATTGCTGCCCATTGGGTTCAGAACCAAGCCCATTCATTTTTTCAATAAGCCTAGCATTTAGCCTAAATACATAGTGGAGGCTAAGCAAATGTTTGTTGAATGAATGAATGGCAGAAGAGAGTTATTGTTTAATCACCTGCCTTTGTATCATTTTGTGCTAGGCTTGGGAAATTCAAGTTTCTTCATATAGTGAACCACATAATGAGATACCCATATGTGTAGGAGCCATAAGAATTTTTATAATTATAGTGGCTAATTAATCAAATGCTGTTAGCATAACTACTGGTGACTATCAATCATATAGTGTTAGCAGTGGCCAGGTGGTTAGCACCTACTGGACTTGGACTACTTCATATGTGCTAACTAATTAGGGAGAATGAATTTCCTAAAAATCTCAGACAGTAGACAGCATCCTGGGATCAGATGGGTTGTATATTTGGCCATATATTGAAAGTGGTGCTAAGCATTGGGTGGAGGGTAGGGAGATACAAAAGAATTATAGCTAATGGCCAATTTACAGTTGAGTTGTATTCCAAAAAATTAATTTATGAATTGGTTGTTTGTAAGACTGCACATTCCCTTTTAAACAGCGTTATAAATGGTGGTGAGGTTTCCATGTCAGCACATTAATGTCTCTTTAACTCATAATGTTACTGAGTTATAGTAAAATTGCGCTACTTTAATTACACTCAGTCACCATTTATAAAATTGTTGCTGTTGGAAAATGGATTCTGTTCTCTAGCCTTGGGTGCCAGGAGCCCATCTTCCTGTCTTGGCAGAGAGAGCTCCTCTGGCAGCAGATTTGGAGGACAAGGTAGATGCTGCTCGACACCAGTAATGTGTTAGCTTTTAAGGCCTCTACATCTACATAGGAAAATGTGCCTCCATAGGTCATTCACTCCCCAGGTGCTCTGAATAGGGAACCAATGGTTATTATGCCCATAGTTCTTTTGGGAAGCAGGAGATTCAAACTGGGTCCTCTCCAATCTATATTCATATGTAGAGTCAACCATAAAATAGGACATGGACTGAATATAAAGTGCCTACCCTCTAGGAGTTGCTGTTTAGGGAAGAAGATCAATTGATTCATAATTTTTTTGTGCCATGGAGAAATCCAGATACACTATAGGAGATTGGGAGATGGAACATGTATTGAAAGTGTAAATTCCACACAATCTGAGGCATTCCTAGTTGAAACTAGAAACACATTTTTTAGAACCACTATAATACATACATACATACATACATGCATACACACATACATACGTACATACATATATACACATATACATACACAAATACAAATACATCCACATCTACATCTACATATACTTACGGATGATCCTGTTCTGGTCAGAACAGAAACAATTGCAAGATACATTCACTCTGAGCCATCAAAACCCAAACGATGACCAACGAGTATGCCCATCCTCCTATATTAATTGTCAGTTAAGATCTCCACAATATTATTTAACCAGTTAAATTAACTCAACAAAGAGATATTTCCTGATGTATACATACATACATACATATATATGTATATGTGTGTGTGTGTGTATGTGTATAACTAGAACCTAAGAGCACATTCTACCACTTCAGTTCCTAGGGAGAATGAACTCAAAGTGGGTGCTACAAAACATCCCTGGCATCAAGTTTATTTCCAGGTGCGGCAAAGCAGAGGGATGCTTCCTTTTTTGTGGGATATGGTGTCTGGGCAATGGAATCAGCTCACCACTAGGCTGGTTCTGCAACTTGTTCCTCAGGGCTGGTACTTCACTGGTTTTTGTTATGGCACCCAGCCTTTATTACCAACTCTAGTTGCCAGACCTTTGATGCCTTTCTCAAAGTCTTGAAACAAACACAATCATACCTGGTCTGGTCCGTGTTAGAATTAGGAAAAATAAACACAAAGAGACAAGAGATGCAGTGATCCCATATATTCATGAGGCAGCTGGTGGTGGGCAATAGACCACTTCTATTTCCCCACTGCTAACCTCAACTTGAAGGCCTAGAACAATTCTTCTTCCTCTTTCCTTTCCTTAAAAGCTTTACAAGGAAGAGAAGAGATTTCATCTATTCAAGCCTTTTGTATGCACACTCAGTTCTGGCTCCATATCCAGCTAAAAGGCTTTGAGTCACCACATAATAAGTGCTCAGAAATATTTAGGGTATTCCTAGGCATAACATTAAGCAGACAGGGAAAAGAACTACTCAACTGAACATTTCCAGTCATAGACTCAGGAAGCTTCTACATGGACAGAGAGCAGGCAAAGAATACCACACATACTATATTCTCCTTGGCAAGTCCCAGCTATTATACACACACACACACACACACACACACACACACACATACATACATACACACATACATATATATGTAAATATATGTGTGTGTATAAATATGCAAAATAACATATAAGTAAATAAATAGTAAGGGCAACAAATGCTACAGAAGTTTATAAGTGTTAGAACTCAGTGTGGGCTAGAGTAGTCACATAGACTTTGTAGAGGAGATACAAGTTGAGCTGGACCCTTAAGGATCTCATCACAACAAGGAGGGTGAAACAGGAAGTCCACTGTTTCATCAGGTAAATGTACTGGCATTTCTGCCTCTCCAGAGAATGTATTCAGTTTTGTTGTTTGTCTTTTGTTCTCAAAAAGGACCAGTGACATCAGGAAGGTGATTTTTGATTTGCAGGTGAATTGGATTTAAATGAGGTAGGACTAGAAAAAGTCACCAGTGTCACTCTTTCCTCCAGAGCCATCAGTGTCCAATGACAAGCGATAGATCAGGACTGCTGGAGATGGCCCTGGATGTAGTGGGAGAGCTTGGACTTTTTAAGCTAAAGTCTTTTCCCAGGTCTCAGTTTGTCTTAGACAACACCCATTCAGTGATTTAGGCTAGGTAAGAAATAAGGCAAAAGACAGCTTCTTTTACCTACTTAAAAAAACAAAACAAAACAAAACAATCAGTAATGGAGGGGAAGATCCTGTTCTGATCAGAACAGAAACAATTGCAAGATACATTTCCTCTGAGCCATCAAAACCCAAACAATGACCAATAGAGGCTTGATCTGGGACTTATTATTAGCCAATCAGTGAGAGCCAGATTGATTTGGGTTTAAGGCACACACAAGTAGCTCCATTTGAATCACAAGGAGCTTTCTCAGAGCTTGGATTTCCAGAGCTCTATGTCAAGAAAACCATTTTCCTTTGGGTAGAGCACCTGCATGTAAATGCATGGTTCCCCATGTGGACATAGGAAGGAAGGAAGAATGGAAGGAAGGAAGAAACAGCATTGCCCAGCTGGATGTTATCAGTTGGGTTCCCAGTGGGGCAACTACTACTGCTCACAGATTATTGTTAATGTATTTAAGGAAGACAAAGAGTGTGAGTATTGGTGTATTGAAATTAGAAAGAGGGAGGGGCTGGATTCTAGGTCAGAGCTGGGCTCTAATGGTTTCTTCTATAGATAGTTTTCGTGCCCTTTGGAGAGTTCTGCCAAGAGAGCAAACAGAGTATGTGTCTCTAGGTTTCTTAGTGTACCTTGTCATACTTGAGTTTGAACACAGTGGCCTCATAGGGGCAAGATTATGATGCTAAGAGAGCAAACAGAATATGTGTCTCTAGGTTTCTTAGTGTACCTTGTCATACTTGAGTTTGAACACAGTGGCCTCGTAGGGGCAAGATTATGATGAATCCATGTCTGAGATGCCAAGGATGCTGCATATCTGGTTGAAGAATTACTCTTCTCCCTGGTCTCCATTTTAAAGTATATGTCTGTATAGCACTAGGGACATAATAAAAGATTTAGTAGAATTCTGTTAAACAGGGTGTGCAGGGGAGGAAAGAAAAAAGGAAAAAATAAATTCACATAGTAACTTTATTACATATTTAAAAGAAATAGCATGGTGCACATAATAGATTTGCAGTTTCATGTGCAATCATCTTTTTAAAAATTCTAGTATATTATGGAAATCCTTGTTTTATTTCATAAATTAAAAATAAAATAAATAAAATGTGAAAAAAAATAAAGGAAACTGTCAGGGGAAAGGCAGTTCAGGCAAGAGGAACGGGTGAACCAAGTCACAGGGTGTCAAAATCAGGAAGTTTCTCATTTCCATTCCTGTGTATTTCCAAATAAAGGTAGGACCTCTGCTATTGTTCCTCACTTTATAATCTTTGAACCCATCTGCATCAGAGACCCCATCGTGAAGCTGATCTGACTAACAAATGACTCCCTTGTGAGGACTACCACCCTCTGAGAGCATAAAAGGATTGTTAGGACCCCATCATCTGGGGGATGGTATCAGATGACCCTTTTTTCAAGCACAAACCAAAGCTCCTGATTCAGAATCTGGCATTCAACCTCATATACAGGGGAGGAATAGGGCAGAATAAACACAATATAGTGGAGAGGCCTGGGGATGGAGTCAGAAAGGGACAAAATATAGAGTTTAAAGTTCTAAAATAAAATGTTAAAAATATGTATATATATATATAATCATTATTATTATTTACATGCAACTGGGAAATAAGATACACAGGCATTGGGGTAGGGAGATCCATCCTGTCCTACTGGAAAGTAAGAGGGGTGATAGGGGAGGATATAGGAGAAAGCAGATTGGGGAAGGGGGTATACAATGAGATTGCTGTTTTGGGGTGGTGGGTAGGGGAAAGATGGGGAGAAAATTTGTAATTCAAAATCTCATGGAAATGAATGATGTAAACTAAAAATAAACAAAAGTTAATTGGGAAAAAATAAAATAAAATTTTTCTGGTTTTTTGGGGGGGTTCTATATTCTCTTTTATAACATGGCTAATATAGAAATATATTTTGCATGACTGCACATGTATAATCTATATCAATGTACTTGCCTTCTCTTGAAAATTATAAAAGCAAATATTAAAAATGGCTTTTAGATGTAATTGAGAAAAATAAAATAAAAATAGAAAATGTGTAATAAATATTTATGAAGTGAGAGAAAAAGAAAGTGTGAGCACAGGAGTGATATGAAGAAAATAGTGATATGGGGAGATTCATGTTGTGACAATTCTTTGGACAGCATGGAGGAGAGACAGACTTGTAACAGAGATCAATGAAGAGACTATTATAATAATCCAGGAAAAAAACTTAAGTTGATAAGTGTCTAGATCAGTAGTTCTCAACCTTCCTAATGATGTGACCCTTTAATACAGTTCTTGATGTTGTGGTGACCCCCAACCATAAAATTATTTTCATTGCTACTTCATAACTGTAATTTTGCTACTGTTATGAATCATAAAGTAAATATCTGATATGCAGGATGTATTTCCATTGTTACAAATTGAACATAACCCACAGGTTGAGAACCGCTGGTCTAGATGAAGGAGACAACAGTGACATTGGAAAAGAAATTATAACTACAGAGAGCATCTTGAAGAAAGAAAAATGATAGTATTTGTTTGGGTGGTTGGATTTAGGAGGTGAAACATAATAAGGAATAAAAGATCCAGAATTTTTGAACCTGGGTACCTGGGGAGTGGTGCTATTGACAGTCAGAAAGCCACTCTGGATTTAAGGGAATGAATCCCAGTTTGAACATGTTGAGTTTGAAGTGGTACCCTTAGAAAGGGGAAAGGAAGATTGAAAATCATGGGCAGGACATGCTGAGAACTTATTTAGTTCCAACCCTTTTGAATACCCAAGTAGGAGGAACAGAGATAATATGAAGATCTATTTTTTTTTAATAAGTGAAGAAAGGTCAAAACTAAACAAACAAAAAAGGCAGCAGGCAGGGAGGAAAATCAAAGGAAGTTAGGGAAATATAGGGAAGAAAGGCCCCAAAGGGCAAAATACAATCCCATTGTCAAGGAAATTACTGATAAATAAATATGGGAACTGAAACTTGTGAGGAATTGAATATTCATGATAAACCAAAGTTATGTCACTCTGTAATCAAGTTGTTTTTATACAATCAAACTTGTAAATAAAATATACTGTCGGACGTGAGGTTTACAGTGGAAAACTTGCCATGTGGTTAGAAACAGTTATTTTCAAGTTGATTTTTTTATTATAGAAACTTTGAGTAACAATACTATACAACAAGGACAATATTTATCTCCCAGAGAGAACTTTTTCAACTCAAGGGAAATTAGCGGCCAGTGTAAATCCTAGTGCAGGAAAAGTTTTCTCAAAGTTTTAAAGAAAAAAATTACACAGTTTGAGAGGAGTGAGACCACGCCAAAGAGTCAAGTCATTTTCTCACTACTAGAATTTACAGATTTTTCTGTGGAAACAATAATGGTTCCTGTCTTGTCTCAGAGTAACAGAAGCCTCACATGCTTCTCAGTAAACCTTCTCCCTCAAAGTTGTCCAAATCGGTGGCTGAAACTACAGCCAACTGAATAAATGCTATTAAAGGACACTTTGTATGGGTTTTAGGAAGGACTTGTCCAAGAGGAAGCATTTGCACTATAGAGGCTGTATTGTTCCTTTGTTCTGGAAGGCTGTGGTTGCTCCCTGCTACCAATGTAAGAAGAAATAGATAACCAGAATCATGGGGCTTGGGCTAATTTAAAATTGATGTGAATTAATGAATTTTCTGACTTTGGGATTCTCCAAGTTATTTTATACTTAATGTAGGTTGAAATTCAGGAATAATCCAAGGATGGAAATTGGACAGGTCAGCAGCTATGGGGATTGGCTTTCCTACGAGACTGCCAAGTGACCCTCATTCTCTTAGCCAATACTCTTACAAGTAATTAATCAGCTCTCCTGAGGTTTTGTTACTGTCCTGCTCAGCAAATTACATTGTATCTGGCACTCTAAGAGTCTTAAAAGAATAAGTATAATGCTGAGACAATGATTAAAAAAATATGTAAAGTAAAATCTGTTTTTGTAGACCACCCATAGTTGTTTTTTTTAAATTTCTTTACAAGTTTGCCTTCGTATTCAATTTTTTATCATTGATTTTCCATGATTTATACCATCTTCAATAATATAAATATTAGATTTTTTTAAAAAATTAATTAATATTTTATGTTTTATAAAGTATCTTTAAACTCACTTGGGATAGCTAGGGTTCCTTCAAATGGCCCTACTTTTCAGCATTTTACTCTAAGAAAGGCCAAACATAAATTTGCAACTTCCTTGACCTTAGATGGCTTTTAGTTTTCTCCTTGAGCTATTAGTCTTTCCAATTCTTTGTGCACGTCTCAACATGGTAAGAGAAGACAGGAGAAGAACTCACACTATAATAAAAGGCTCCTCTCGTTTCTCTTTTAAGCCACCCTAGAAACAATATCCTATTTCCCGACTTCCTCTCATACAACTGTTTTTGACTCTTAAAAAAAGCAGATGCAGAAAACTGCAAGGTTGACATTCTGGGGTGAATCAGTGGGTGCTCCCAAACCACCACTATGGTCAAAGTAAATGTTTCATTGCTGACCTTGAATTTTGCCTTAACGGCCACAATTTCTTAAGAAAGAGTTTATTCCCTGTGAAAGTATTTTCACATATTTTGAACCACTACTCTTCTTAAAGGAATTATTTTTCTAACTAAAACCGGGAGAACAATTTCTATTATGGCCACAACACTACACAGGAAAATAACACTAAAAGATTTGATACTTTTGATCAATATACATTAATTTAGAAGACTGATGTAGAGTATGCCTCCTGCCTGTCAGTAAAGAAGCAATAAATTAGTGATACAAAACAATAAATATTTATTAATTTCCTACTGTGTGCTCCTTATTTTACTGAGTGCAAGGGATACAAATAAGAAAAATAAATATAGTTCCTGTCTTTAAGGACCTTACAATTGAATGAGAGAAGACATACACAAAAAGAAGCTGACGAAGTGGGGGAAGACAGAATACTCACATGGACCTGGATGGGGGGAGGAGTGGCATGATGATGATGATAATGATGGTGATGATGGTGGTGGTGATGGTGGTGGTGGTTGGTGATGGTGGTTGGTGATGGTGGTGGTGGTTGGTGATGGTGATGGTGGTGGTGGTGGTGGTTGGTGGTGGTGATAGTGGAGTCAAAACCAAACAGAGCAATTGCTGGTAAATGAAGAGGTGGTAGAGATTTTGAGCCCTCTATAAAGGAAGGTCATTGGAGGTGGGGTTTTTTTTGCCCTGTCCTCCAATCAGAGGGACAGAAGCAACTGAGGGTAATGGTAAGTGAGTACCAAAGCTGAAGCAATCTCCATAGTAATCTGGTGTTGAGTTTATGGGGGCGGTGGTGGAGTTGAAACCAAGAAGAGCAACTGATGACAAATAAATGGAAGAAGTAATTTCTTTTAAGACATGGCCACTGTATCAACTTGTGTTACTTAGATATATTTATTTGTTACAGGGGCAGTCTTGTGGGGACCAACGAACTAGGTGAATGGAAGATTAACAGTAACAGTTTACAAAGCACATTAATAAAACATTTTTAAAAACAGGTTATTTTTATAATTCATGGATTTTTCCAAACCTCACTGAAATTCAATTAAATAATTAGCTAATTTTGAGGGGCTCTACGTCTGTGATTTCATCATTATAGATAAAAGTCCTTCCAGCAATGCAAATCTGCACCTTCTTTGGAACTTAGTCTTTAGTTCCTAGGGCACTAAAAGGTTAAATGGTTAAATGGTTAAAAGGTTAAATAACTTGGCCAGGGTCACATAGCCTAGTGTCACATAGGTGGCCCTTGAACCAAGGTCTTCTCAAGTCTTGATGGTCATTATCTCCCTACTGTATCAGATAAAAATTGTGCTTGGAAAATCTGGGCTTTTAAACAGTTTGTGTTTGAAAATGGATTGTCTCCTAAACAGAACTTTCAAGTTCTATTATCTAGTGGAAGCAACAAGCAGAGAACATTTTTGCCAAATGTTGATTATTTTTTTCTAAATTGGATATTTTCTTTCTTTTTTCCCTAAATAAAAGTTTCTAATCAATATTAATTTATTTTTTGGACTCTACTTTGGCATCCATCACTTTATTGGGCTACTTTGTAGAATCAAAGTAATAATACAGGGTGGAAATAAACCCAATTCAAAATCACTTGCTGCTTTAGAGGGATTCCTTTTTCCCAAGGCCAAATGTCACATAAATAAGGTAGGTTCTTCTTTTAGATTTTGTACCCAAGAGGCTCCATGAATGACATTCAAAAAGAGTGGTGTAAAGGATATCATCACAGACATGCTGAAAAATGAGGTGAGCTTCTCATGTAGCAACAATGAGGTTGCATTTGTATCTACAAAATATTAAAATAACCAGGGAAAGATCTTTGACACCTTGAGTGTATCCTCTGCAAAGTAAGACACAGATGGGACTTGTACAAGATGACAAAGGATATGAGTGGGTTGTAACCTGCATAGATGGAGAGAGCCCTCATACTAGATCATGGATCAACTGAAAATAAGATTCTTCTTCTCTATGCTTAACAGCCAAACATTCACGCTATACTTTCACAATATTTCCAATAATTTTCTGTTGAACTTGCTCCTATTAAGAAATAAAAGTCAGGAGCAATTAGTTGGCACAGTGGATAGAGTACTGGGCTTGAAGTCAATAAGACCTGTGTTCAAATCCAGCCTCAGATACTTACTATCTGTGTAACCCTGGGCAAGTCACCTAACCTTTGCCTGCCTCAGTTTCCTCAGTTGTTAAATGGAGATAATAGCACTTACTTTCCATGATTGTTGTGAGGATCAAATGATCAAATGAGGATCAAATATTTATAATACACTTAACACAGTGCCT
This sequence comes from Pseudochirops corinnae, assembly GCA_028646515.1. Lineage (NCBI taxonomy): Eukaryota > Metazoa > Chordata > Mammalia > Diprotodontia > Pseudocheiridae > Pseudochirops > Pseudochirops corinnae. The sequence continues at coordinate 43,588 of JAQQSV010001436.1, read as the reverse complement.
AGTTATTGATTAAACACATTTAAGTTTATTATTTATTAAGCACACCTAATAAATGCTTGTTTCCTTCCTGAACCCCCCCAGTTTTGTTACACCTTGCTAATTCTTCCCGTTTTTCTGTTGCTTTCCAAGGATTCTGTTGTGACATTACTCTAGAACCTAACATCAAAAATCTGCCTTGCAAAATGGAAGACTCATCACTCAATTCCCTCACAGCAACCAAATTTTCCTGTTTTCTCTCTTCCTAGGATCAAATCCCCAAGTTATACTTTAGGATTTGTTGACTTTTTGATGGAATTTTTCTGTACTGTGGTTTGTGGTTTCAAAATTTTGGTCATATTTCCAGTCCTCATTTCTGGTTTTAAAGTAACTGCAGAGATTGATATCATAAAGAGTTACATGATAAAACCACAACCCAAGAGGACAACGTAATAGAAATCTAAAGTTAGGTCAGCAGTTTTTTGAACTAAGGATTTCTTTGTGTTCGTCCCAATTGTATTCACCCAGAGACCAGTACAGCCCCCCTCCCCACCTAGTTTTCTAAAGCAAGACTTCCAGTATGGATTTAGTTGGTATTTTTCTTATTTCCAGTTCTACTACATGTTTTATCCAAATATGTAGGGGACAGCTTGCGAGAAGGCAGTCCAGCAAGAGAATCTGGCAAAAGCAGGAAGAGGCGAATAAGAGATTTAAAAAGAAAATTTCTAGTTGAATGTGGAGGGGAGATTGCTGAAGGAGTTTCTGCTGACTGTTAAGCAAATTACTGCGAATTGGTAACACCTTAGCCAAAGCTAGCAGGAAATGAAAGGAATTAAGTCGATTTAAAGACAGTATTCCTAGGATCAACACCACAATGTCTAATAACCTGGGTTGTGTACCTGCATGAAACCCCCCTACCATCACCAAAACCACAGCAGTTTGAATGAGTAGTCTCTCCAGAAGACTGTAGTTTCAGTCAAGGTCTTCAAGAAATAGAGAAATGGAGGGAAGTGTTGGAGTGAACTGTACAATGTATGTGTCTTTTTTCTTCTTGTTGGGAGACAATTACTGTATGTATTATAAATGCAAATATAAAGATAAATCGATTTATAAATAAATAAATAAATATAAATGCAGGCTGCTCTTCATACTTGAGAAGAATGTGAAAGGAATGCAATGGAACGAGCATTTATATAGTATCTACTAAGTTACCAGGTACTGTGCTAAGTAAGTGCTTTTTATAAATATCATCTTTAAAAATTTTTTCTATTTTTATTTTATGTAATAAAGCAAGCATTTCCATAATATAGTATAATAAAAATATCATATTGCAGCCTCATAACAACCCTGAGAGGTAGATTCTACTATTGTGACCATCTTACAGATGAGGAAACTGAGTCAAACAGGTTAATGACTTGCTTGAGGTTACACGGCTAATAAGTATATAAGGCCATATGTGAACTCGTGATTTCCTGCTCCTGTAGCGAATAGTCTATCCACTGTGCCACCAGCTGCCCCCAAGGCAGTCCCCGCATGCACTCAAGGAATATCTTTCTGTACTCTAGCTTAGAAAGGAGGAAAAGATTAAATCCTAAGAGGAAGTCAGAAATAAAATGAGAAGGGAAATCAAAACTTGTGACAAGTGGATGATGAGCAAAAGGTGATACAAAACAAAAAGTGCAACTTTGAATTTCTGGAACTAAACAACCTGAGTTTTCCCCCCCTATACAGTGAATCTGGATCTACTAAAGAAGAAACACTATCTCATGTTCAACAAAATATTAATTAAATTAAATTAAATAATAAAAATATATAAAATATATAATATATAACAAATAAGAAATAAAATATAATAAAAATGAAATAATTTTAAAAATAAAAATTTTATATTACAATAGATGTGAAGAATCATGTTAGGGGCTCCTGGAGGAGGAGACACCTGGTGGTCTCTGGTGATTCCCTACTGATGGGTGGTGAAGTCATGTATAGATCTGACATAGTTAATTAGGACGTACGCTTCCTTCCTGGAGCTTATATCAAAGATATCACAGATAACTTGGTAAGACTTTTCAAACACATTGAACACTATCCTATTCAAATAATTGATGTAGGAATGAATGATTCTGATATCCAAAAAAATTTGGAATCTATGTCTAGTGACTTTGAAATCTTGAATAGGAAACTGAAGTGCTTTGAGACACAAATGATGTTTTCATCTTTCCTTCCAGTTAAAAGTCACAACTTTAAAAAAGAATAGAGGATATTTGAAATAAAGGCTAGAAATGTAGAAGGAATTTTAAAATAACATTTGCCTCCCATGCATAGAATTCAGAGTTGGAAAGAATCTGTGAAATAATTTAATCCAAATATTATCTGTAGTCATCTCTCCAACATCGCCAGCGGGTGACTATTCAATTCTCAGTTGAAGACATTGAGTGATGGGGAGCTTACTATTCTACTTTTGGATAGCTCTAATTGTTGAAAATAAATCCAGGAAAAAGAGTGTCAGAGTCATTGGACTATCTGAAAGCCATAATCAAAAGGAAGACCTGGACAGCATCTTTCAAGAAATTATCAAAGAAAACTGCTCTGATATCCTGGAACCAGAGGGTAAAATAGGTATTGAGAGAATCCACCAATTGCCTCAGGAAAGAGATCCCAAAACAAAAACTCCAAGGAACATTATAGCCAAAACTCAGGACTATCAGGTCAAGGAAAAAATACTGCAAATGGACAGAAAGAAACAATTCTAACATTGGGGAGTCACGATCAGTATTACACAGGACTTAGCAGCTGCAACATTAGAGGGTCAGAGGTCATGGAATATTATATTCCAGCAGACCCAGATGACTGGAGGACAGAATGAAGATGGTGACTTTGCACAACTCTGCCTCACTTAAATCCTGATGTCCAAAGAACAACAACTCCTATGTTTTAAGATCTCTGCGTTATTCTAAGCATTTGAGAATGTTTATGAGATCCCATTTCCTCCTAGGATATAGCTTTTTTCACATTATTCTTAGAGGTCTGTACTATGCTTTTGTATTCAATCTCAGCAGTCTCTTCTTGAAAATTCTACATCTATCAATGAGTACCCCACGTGAGTAGTTTAATCTTTTTAAAATAGCTCTCCCTTTTCTTCCTTATTTGAATCATTTGTATTTGTGTCATAAAAAACTTTTATTCATATGAGCTTCCTACCACTCATGAGCTGACTTTTGTCATGGAACCTTATGTTATGACGACCTACTTGGTCTTCCTATAACTTGTGAAAGTCTCTTACCTCCAGAGCTAGACTACTCTGACTCCTTTTGAAATATCACAGGACATAAGTTAGATCAACTAACTCTGAAGTCATTTCTCTTTTAACCATCAGAATCTTTTTGTTTTTACTCAAGACCCATTTGGGGAATGTAGTAGGGGGTAGGAAATGTGACTTTTAATGAGAGCTTGCTAGGAAGGCTTCATGTGCCCACAACGATGAAGCAAGGAAACAGATTCATTGAAAGAAAACCATAGGATATTGGATGCAGGGATTTGTCAGGAGGTTCAATAATGGAAAAGGGGAAAAAAAGAGGAAGAGCCACCTGGCAGGGAGAGGCAAAGAAACAAATAAGATGTAACGGTTGTTCAGACAAATCTCAAACTGGCTGCCTTGAAAGAGGGATGAGCCAGAAGCTGTTTTTCTTTTAAAAGGCACAGTACTTGGTCCCCCTCTCCTGTGTTGCTGGGGAAGACCAAGAGACCCCCTGGGACTCACCACATCTCTCTGGAATGCCAAATGCTTTCAGCCCCAGGACAAAACATGGTAATCAAGGAAACTTTTTATCCCCCAAAGGCCCAACCGTCTAGTCACTATGTCCTGGGAGTCCTTGGAAGTTTCCCAGGGAACTTTGAGTGCATGCTTTTTGGGATGACCACTTAGGGCTATTCAACCTCTATTGGTGGCTGGTTATTGAATGTTTTGCATCAGAGAGGTCAGCCACTGACAATAAGAAGACTGATCCATGCCTAGCTGATTGATCAGTAGACTTGAAAAGAAAGGGTTCAGTGAAGGAGGAAGGTGAAATGATTCATCATCTTGCAAAGCTGTTTTATGTACTGATGATAAAGTCTATATATGACCTCCCTTTGCAGACTGTAACCATGATCATAACTTGTTACTGAATTCTATTCGAATTTTCTATCAGCACATTTGTTTGTGCTTAGCATTCCTTTTTGTGGGTAGGAATAAATAATCTATGCCTCATCTGATTTATATCATGTACTGAGTACCTTTTTACTCTCCCCCTTTTGAGGAACCCCTGCATGTGAGCCATAAGCAAAATTGTTTCCCTGGGGGAGGGGCCTTAATGAGAAAACAAGAAAGAGAAGAGGGAGCACCTCTCTCACCAGAGTCGAGACTCTGTAAGGACTAAATCTAATCTAAACCCTATCTACGAGTATAAAACAGGGAGAGGCCCAGAACTTCAGCCCCAGTGGGCCCAGCTTCTATTTGATCAGTGCAGTTCTAGAAAGAAGTAAGAAGCCAGATGGAAAGAAAATTCCTGTGATCTCCCCAAGCATCTCTGAACAGAAAGCCAAAGTGAAGCAATCTGTTTTTATAGGAGTGGTTGATGCTCAGCTTCCAGAGATATCAAAGGGCAGAAACCCTCCCTGTACATGGAATTAAAGGATTGTAGATCTAAAGGTAGAGGGAATCTCAAAGGTCATCCAGTTGAATACTCTCATCTTACAAATTAGGAAACTGAGTCCCAGTGAGATTAAACATTTGTCCAAAGTTACATAAACTGGGAGTGTCATTGTGTAGTCATTTCTGTCATGTCTGACTCTTCATGACCACATTTGGGATGTTTTTGACATAAATTTTGGAGTGGTTTCCCATTTTCTTCTCTAGTTCATTTTACTAATGAGTAAACTGAGGTATATAGGGTTCAGTGACTTGCCCAGGGTCGCACAGCTAGTGTCCGAGGCCAGATTTGCTTTTCTTTCTCCTTTCCCCTCAAGAGTTTTCCTTTTGACCACCACCTCCATCAATCATCCCTGCCTACCAAACCCCCTCCCTTTTCTTTCCCCTTTCCCCTCTTACTGCCTGTAGGGATTGTTAGATTTCTATACTTAACAAAGTATGTCATTCCCTCCTTGAACCAAATCCAATGAGAGTAAATCTCAAAAAATGCTCTTCTCCTTCCCTTTTTTCCTTCTACTCTAATATGTTTATGCCTCTTAATGTGGCATAATTGATCCTCTTCTGCCTCCTCCTTTTCTCTTCTCCCTTTACAATCCCTTTGCACCTCTTAATAAGGTTTTTGATGATCACATTAGTTAATTTATACCCATACCCTTTATCTATGCATATCCCTTTATAATGTCATGATAATTTTACAATTCTCAATATTGGCAGGTATTATCCTCCCATATAGGGATGTAAACAGTTTGCTCTTTTTTAATAGCAAGTTGTGTATGTGTGTGTGTTTTCCCTGTTTACCTTTTTATGTCTCTTTTGAGTCTTGTATTTGAAGATCAAATTTTCCATTCAGCTCTGGCCTTTTCTTTCTTTCTTTCTTTTTTTTTTGTCTTTTTGGTGGGTAGGAGAGCTTGCTAGGAAGGAGGGAGGCAGGGCAATTGGAGTTAAATGACTTGCCCAAGGTCACACAGCTAGTAAGTGTTAACTGTCTGAGGCCAGATTTGGACTCAGTTCTTCCCAACTCCAGGGCTGGTGCTCTATTCACTGTGCCACCTACCTGCCCTAGAGCTCTGGTCTTTTCATCAGGAAGGTCTGGAAGTCTCTTATTTCATTGAATGACGATCTTCTTTCCTGAAAAATTATGCTCAATTTTGCTGGGTAGTTGATCCTTGGTTGTAGACCAAGCTTCTTTGCCTTATGATTTATCATATTCCAATTCCTCCAATCTTTTAATATAGAAGCTGCAAAGTCCTGTGTGATCCTGACTGTAGTTCTGCAGTATTTGAATTGTTTCTTTCTGGCTACTTGCAGTATTTTCTCCTTAACCTGATAATTCTGGAATTTGGCTACAATATTCCTCGGAGTTTTCCGTTTGCAATATCTTTTAGGAGGTGTTTGGTGTATTTTTCTGATAAGTATTTTACCCTCTGGTTCTAAAAGCTCAAGGAAGTTTTCCTTGATGATTTCTTGGAAGATGCTGTCCAGGCTCTTTTTTTCATTATGGCTTTCTTGTAGACCAATAATTATTAGATTATCTCTCCTAGATTTGTTTTCCAGTTCAGTTGTTTTTCTAATGAGATATTTGACATTTTCCTCTATTTTTTTTCATTCTTTAGATTTTGTTTGATGGATTCTTGATGCCTCATAGAGTTATTAGCTTCAATTTGTCTAATTCTAATTTTTAGCTAATTGTTTCCCTCAGTTTTTCAACCTACTTTTCCATTTGTCCAGTTTTCACTTTTAAGAAGTTATTTTTATCCAGTTAGATTTCGTACCTCCTTTCCCATTTGGCAATTGTTACTTTTTTAGGAGTGGTTTTCATCGGTGATCTTTTTCCATTTTTGCCAATTGTATTTTTAAAATAATTGGTCAATTTTTCTTCTACCCCTCTAATTTGACTTTTAAAATCTTTCTTCATCTCTTCCAAGAAACTTTTTGGACTTGAGACCAGTTAATATTCCCTTTTGTGGTTTCAGATGTAGGTATGGGGTCAATGCTATCTTCTTTTGAATTTGGTTCTTCCCACTCACCATAATAGGATTCTACAGTCTTTGTTTTTCTGATCTCCTTTTTTTTCCCCATTGTGATTTCCTGTTTCCTGCCTTTTAAAGTGGATCTCTGCTTCTGGAGTACAGAGGACTCTGACCCATGCTTCTTATGCTGGGAGCTAGGTACCTGGTTATTAGATCTGGGTGCTATAGCCTCTGGTACTGGTGAATGCTGAGACAAGGCCGGGGGCCAGAACTTTTTGTGTTTTCCTGGAGTTACACTGAAGCTCACAGCATGAGGTTCAGGGGAGGGGTGGTCTAGTTGTTTCAGGTTTCTACCTCCATGACTGTGGGCTAGAGCTCATGGAGGCTCAGTAGCTGATGGCTGGGGTTCTGCTGGTGTCTACTGATTCCCCTGTTTGTGCGAATGCACACCTGGGGTTCTGGTGTTAGTGTTTGTTGGCTACACCCCTCTAGGGTTCAGGATCTACCATTGGTTAGCTGAGATGGGGTTTGTTAGAATGCCTCCCATGCTGCTCTTTAACCTTAGCACAGCCACAGCTACACCCTTCCTCCAGGTCTCCTAAGACTCCAGCTGGTTCTACTATTTTAGAATTTTACCCTGGGACAATATTCTCTGGGTTTTTCAAGGTCAAAAGGGTAGGGGGGGGGATGGGAGCACCTACTCTGCCATCTTGGCTCCCAGAAGTTGAGGTAGGTGATTTTTAAACATCCAAACTGTGGGCTGATAGCCCCAGGAATAGCTAGTGCTGCTGCCTCAGGACCTGTACTTGTCTCTTACCCATCTCCAACAGACCCCCATCTTCCAGTGAGTGGTCTGGGAATTGCCCCTTAGGTGAGTGAGTCAGTTCACCCAGGTTCTTTCTGATTCTTCTATGATCAGGTCTGTGCTGGTACAACCCATGCTCTCTGCACTCCCCCTACCTGGCACGACAAATCCTACCAGTCGATTTTCTGCACTTTTCTGGGCTCAAAATTGGCTACCCTCTGTCTCCCAATGGATTCTGTTCACATCTGTTCAGATTCACTTTTTAGAGGTAACTGAAGGAATTCCTGGGTAAGCTCAGGTGAATTACTGCTTTCAATCCTGCTGTTGATTTATAATTCCTGAGGCCAGATTCAAATTTATATTTTCCTGACTCTAGGCCATTACTCTATCCACTGAACCACCTAGCTGCTCCAATTAGAGAGCAGCAAATCTCAAATCTAAAGAAGTCCTCTTATTCTAAGTTCAGTGTTCTCTTCACTGTACCTGGCTGCCTCATCCTTTACTATCTCTGGAGCCTGTATGTTCTGAGTACATACTTTAGGTCTGGTATCTCCTGCTCAGTAGACCTTGTTCCAGGACATAATATGTTATTGATCCAGGTGAGCTCTGGTCAGGGATGCACAAGCACACTCAATAACCTCTTCCCATGTGGCTTCTACTTCTATTCTTAAAAAAACACAACATCTGCTCTTCCCTTTTCTACTTTTTCTAAGTTCACACCTCTTGATCTAAATCTCTGTACTAAGGCATAAGACCCTGGGGATTCTGATATCCTAGAGATTTTCCTCAAATAGGAGCACCTCAGGTCTACTTAATCTTGTCATTATAGGTACTATAAGCCACAGTGGAGAGTGCTCATTTGAGTCAGGCAATATGATGCATCTCAGTAAATGAAGAAAGCAGTTATTAGAAAGTCAAGGCAATTTCTCAGCTATTTTTTTTAACTGAGGACACTCTATAGATGTTTAGCCATCATTGCAGCCCAGTTCTTTCTAACTTCTTCTTTCCTCATTATTCATCTTCTCTCTTCTCCCTATTGATAAAATATCAGATGCTCTCTACTTATGTCCACACTCTTTACTGTGCCTCTTCAGTCCCATTCAAAGGTCAGCAAATGATGTATAACATGTAAAAATTGCTTTTTAAGCCATAAGATACAACACACATGTTAAGTCATAATCATCACCATCATCACTGGCAGCAACAGCAGTTATTTGCAGCTGACACTCCTCTGAAGGGAAGGACTAGTCTTCAGCATAACTGTTATAGACATTAATATCCCGGTTTTATAGACGAGGAAACTGAGGATCGGAGAGATCAAGTATGGCCACCCAGCTAATAAGTTTCAGAAATTGGACCTGAACCCAGGCCTTCTGTGACTTTAAGTACAGCACATTCTGCAATGTGTCATGCTGATATCAGAGGATTACAAAGAATCCAAGAACTGGGGAATTAGAAGGGACTGCAATGGTCATCAATTCTAACCCATAATTGAGATCACTAAATCATCTAAGGACAGATTTTTAGAGTTCATTTTCAGCTATAAATATAAACTTATATTTAATGCTATTATTTATGTTATATGTAATATAATGTGTTAAATATTATATTCAATACGATTATATATTAATACTATTATATTATGTTATGTACATGTATTACATAAATATGTGCTTATAAAATGATGCCTTAAGTTAAAAACATAATTGTAATACTAATCTTTAAATTTAGACAGTACATATTCATACACAAAATAAATACTGTAGATTGTGACTCTAGGCGAGTCATTTAACCTCTTCTGGCTTCAGTTTCTTCACCTGTAAAATGGGTGTAATAATAGCATCTACCTCCCAGAGTTGTTGCGAAGATCGAATGAAATATTAAATGTGATGTGTTTAGCTGAGTACCTGGCACATGATAATCACTATGCCAATTTTAGTTATTATTACTATTATTATTATTACTATTATTGTTATTACTATTATTATTACTATTATTACTGTTATTATTACTATTATTATTACTATTACTATTATTACTATTATTATTACTATTATTATTATTACTATTATCACTACAGTTGCTGTTGTTGTTATTACCCAAATCTCAATTCCAGGTGCCAAGTCTAGATATTTTGAACCATATGGTGAGAGGACAAAAATTAGGGAGAGAGAAGGAAAAAAGGAGCCTGGGTAACATGAAAGGGCTACAAGGCCAGAAGAAGGGAGTGTGTTATCAAAGCGACTACCCTAGAAAGGGAGAGGTCTGCCTGGGGCTGGTGCCCTGAGCACTTGAAGCTCCCTCCTTTCTTACCAAAAGAAGGGAGAGAGAAGAGATGTGGCCTCCCAGCTATTCCAGTAGGAAGAAGAGGAAGTGTAGCCTGCCAGAGGACAGAGATGGGAATCTGCTCCTCTTCTCTCAATAAAGGGTTAATGGACTACAGTTGCAGGGTGAGGTATGCGGTGCCAGATACAGGACTGTACAATCATAGATGTAAAAGAGGGAAGGGAAAAGTTCCTTAAAAGCCATTCAGTTCAACTCTGTTATTTTACAGCTGATTAAACTGAAGCCCAGAGAGGTTGTGACTTGCCCACAGGGAGCAAGTGTCAGGGATTTAATTTGAGTCAAAACCTTCTGACCCCAAATTGAGGTCCTTTGCAATGCAGAACACTAACTCACACAGCATATACATCCTGAGGAGTTGCCTGAGGCGTGCAGGTCACCAATCTAATATGTGTGAGAGTTGAGATGGAGCCCATGTTTTTGAGACTCCAAGGCCAGCCCTCTCTCCATTACGCCATGCTGCCACAGTGATTATTCTCCACTGTGGTATAAATGAGGAAATGTTAATCGCTCAGTCAGTAAGCATTTATTAAGCTCCTACTATGTGTCAGGCACTGTGTTAAGCAAACTTAGTTACAAACAAGGGCAAAAGGAAGTTCTTGCCCTTGAGTAGCTCACCGTCTAAGGAGTGAGACAAGCCAACAAATATTTCCAATCTATACACAGGAGAATGAGGGAATAGTTAGTAAAGGGAAGGCACCAGAGTTAAGAGGGATTGGGAAAGCCTTCCTGTCAAGGGAAGGATTTTGGCTAGAACTTGAAGGCATGTAGAGAAGCCAGAAAGTGAGGAGAAGGAGGGGAGTTAAGTAACTTCTCTGGGATTGTGCTGTTAAATATCAGAGTTGGGACAGAACCCAGGACTCCTAGACTCCAAGCTCAGCCCCCTAGGCACATCACCATGCTACCTCTATGTGGGCAGTGCGTTGGTTGTTTTGCTTGATTGCACATCTTTCTCATAAGGGAGGGTTCTATTGGAGGCTAGGGCAGTGTATGTTAAAAAATTACAATAACATAAAACAAAAAAAAATCAATGACACTTCTTTTAAAAAGTGTGAGCTGCTCCTAGCATAGATCTAGGAAGCAGGGAGAAGGAGAATAAGATAAATAATTGGCCTGTTCCAGCTGATGGCTTGGCAGAGAGAAAGTATGAGAGCGTAAGCTACAGCTTCTGACCTGGCTAGGAGCCAGATGCAGAGAGTCACAGAGAGATGGGAGTCTGGCCGTAAGCCAGGGAACAAAGTAGCTGTACTCCAGACCAAGGGACACAAAGAAGACGTCTGTCAGATGCATCTTCTATATGTCTTGGAGATAACTTTGGCATAGTTGTGTCATATGTAAGGTAGTCTGGCTGAAATCATTCATTGTCCTTCCGCAGAATCTCTGTAGGTTGATCCTGGCTCCGCTTGAGTACTGGGGCAAAGTTGTGTCTTTTACATTCAGAACTGCACTAGGAGTTGTTGCTATTGTTGTTCACCTTCCTTTCTTCATTTTTATATTTAAAGGGGCCATCCCTTGACTCACTTCTTAAAGAGGCCTATTCACTGAATGGGTGCTACATTACCCTAAGTGAGCACCTGAAAAGGCCTTAGCCTCAAGGGAAGGGTCTCCCATTGAATCCTGGGTCATCTCCAGTCATCCTGATAAATATCTGGTCACTAGACCCGGATGGCTCTGGAGAATAAAGTGAGGCTGGTGACTTTGCACAGCCCTCCCTCATTCAAATAAAAGTCAGCTGCAAGTCATGTCATCATTTCCCTGATGCCATGGTCCTCTTCGAAAATGAAGGACAAACACAACAACAATGATATCACAGGATGATGTCTTGACTCAAGCAAGAATTGGATTTAAGTGAGGCAGGGCTGCACAAAGTCATCAGTCTCATTTTCTCTTCAAGCATCATTGCAATCCAGTGGAAAGACAAAAGTCAGGATGACTGGTGATGGCCTGGGATGCATTGATATGCTTGGCATCTTTAATGTCTGACCAAGCTCTAGCACTCCACAGCATCTGCTTTAGCCGCCTTCATGACTGTTGGAACAAATTGCTCTCATCCTCCCATTCCACTAGGGAAAGTGTTCACGTGCTTTGGGTAGACATCTACCTGAGTTACTGATGGGTTTGAGGCCATCTGTTACCCTCAATCTGGTTTAGCCCATCTGCTGAGATGGTTTACTAGGGTGTGACCACTGTACATGCTACAGCTTCTTGGAGCCGTAGGTGAGAATGGGGTGATAGATGCACACCAAAGGTGATCGGCATTCCTGAAAAGGACGCATTAGGTCCTCACATTTGAGATGCTAGTCCTTTTTGAACACCCTATAAACCCCTACTCCATGATATGATAGTCATTGATTTCATGTTGTGAGGATGCCTTCCTTTATTGTGGGACATGCCAGTTTCTAATCAAGAAAATCTTATTTCTAACTATAGAAAACTTTACCTTCTCAACTCAGTCACATGAATTATCACCTTTGCTCTCTTGAAGTATGTTTTCTAGTGTTATGGGAATCTGAAGATCTTCCCTGTCCCTAGGCCCTTTGATAGGCTTAAGTGGCTCTGAGAACCTTCCCTAATTTGAAAATATACTCTGTCCCCTAATAGGCTGAATGTGGTCACATGGAGCCTGTGGTGGGAGGCTTGTTCTTCAGGAATGCCCAGTCCTTATTACTTTGTGACTGGGCAGTGGATCAAGAGGGCTGTGACATTCTCTTATCCAGGAGAAGGCTATAGATACCCTGATGAGAGTTTTTGCTTTGGGGCTCACTTTGGAAAAAGTTGCGTGATTTGGCCAGATGAGACTCTGGGCAGCCGTTGAGCCCCCCGGCTGTGAAAAACCCAGATGTTGGTGCTTCCCTCTCTGGTAACTGACTAGGTAACTGATGTAATGGTCAGGCGTTGGAAGCCGTCTGCTGATCTGTTTTTCTGTTTGTTTGTAACTTCTGTTTGTATTCTCTGAAGTTCAGGGTGCTGACTTTTCCCCCTGAACTAGGTAAATGATATGTTTGATTAAAGTAAGATTGTTAACCCATTTTGAGTTGCTTTCCTTTAGAAAAGCAGATCTAAGAGTCTGTGCTAGCAGCCGTCCTGGATGTGCTAGGGTACTTGCTGATACATCTAGATATCTCCAAAATGCTCCACCTTGCACAATACTTATTTCTACACGGGTCCTGTCACATCCATTAGAATGTAAGCTCCTTGAGGGAAGAGGCAATGCATGTTTTTTGAATCTTTATATTCCCCAGAACCTAATAATAACCTAGTATGTGCTTATTCAATGAAGGTAGTGGCAGTTCATTATTGTATAATCCCTTACAAGTAGTTAAGAAGATAAAAAGGTGTGGACTAGTATTTATGACATTAGGAACCTCCCAACATGCTGAAATCCATTAAAGAAACATATCAATGAGACTGGGTGGAGCAATATTCACTATTGGGATACAGCAATGGAAGGATCTACTTGTTCAAAAGAAGTAGAAACTCAGTTTGATAATTTAAGCCCTTTGTGAATGGATTCTAGCCTACTTTTCCAGGATTATTATACATTACTTCCCTTCATTCCCTCTACATTCTAGTTAAAATGCTCTACTTGCTTTCCCTTGTATATAACAGCTTACTTTTCTCTTTGAACAAGTCTGGTGGCTGAAATGCGCCCACTAGAATCCCTGTTTTCCTTCAAAATGCATGTTTAGCGCTACCAAGAATATATGATGTTTCCTTATTCCTCTGAAATTACTTTGTATTAACTTGTTTAATACTCTCTCTAAAGCCAATTTTCCAACCTCCACTTGAATGAACAGACTAGGTATCTAGGAACAGCTGACTATTCTTTTTCCCCATGGTTCTAGGGGTAACCCTGAAAAGCTGGTTTTTTTATTGTCTTTATTTTTTTTAATTAACTTTTGTTTATTTTTAGCTTACATCATTGATTTCCACAAGATTTTGACTTACAAATTTTCTCCCCATCTTTCCCCTACCCACCCCCCCA
>JAQQSV010001436.1:0-29719 GCA_028646515.1 Pseudochirops corinnae | reverse complement strand
AGTGGAGGTTGGAAAATTGGCTTTAGAGAGAGTATTAAACAAGTTAATACAAAGTAATTTCAGAGGAATAAGGAAACATCATATATTCTTGGTAGCGCTAAACATGCATTTTGAAGGAAAACAGGGATTCTAGTGGGCGCATTTCAGCCACCAGACTTGTTCAAAGAGAAAAGTAAGCTGTTATATACAAGGGAAAGCAAGTAGAGCATTTTAACTAGAATGTAGAGGGAATGAAGGGAAGTAATGTATAATAATCCTGGAAAAGTAGGCTAGAATCCATTCACAAAGGGCTTAAATTATCAAACTGAGTTTCTACTTCTTTTGAACAAGTAGATCCTTCCATTGCTGTATCCCAATAGTGAATATTGCTCCACCCAGTCTCATTGATATGTTTCTTTAATGGATTTCAGCATGTTGGGAGGTTCCTAATGTCATAAATACTAGTCCACACCTTTTTATCTTCTTAACTACTTGTAAGGGATTATACAATAATGAACTGCCACTACCTTCATTGAATAAGCACATACTAGGTTATTATTAGGTTCTGGGGAATATAAAGATTCAAAAAACATGCATTGCCTCTTCCCTCAAGGAGCTTACATTCTAATGGATGTGACAGGACCCGTGTAGAAATAAGTATTGTGCAAGGTGGAGCATTTTGGAGATATCTAGATGTATCAGCAAGTACCCTAGCACATCCAGGACGGCTGCTAGCACAGACTCTTAGATCTGCTTTTCTAAAGGAAAGCAACTCAAAATGGGTTAACAATCTTACTTTAATCAAACATATCATTTACCTAGTTCAGGGGGAAAAGTCAGCACCCTGAACTTCAGAGAATACAAACAGAAGTTACAAACAAACAGAAAAACAGATCAGCAGACGGCTTCCAACGCCTGACCATTACATCAGTTACCTAGTCAGTTACCAGAGAGGGAAGCACCAACATCTGGGTTTTTCACAGCCGGGGGGCTCAACGGCTGCCCAGAGTCTCATCTGGCCAAATCACGCAACTTTTTCCAAAGTGAGCCCCAAAGCAAAAACTCTCATCAGGGTATCTATAGCCTTCTCCTGGATAAGAGAATGTCACAGCCCTCTTGATCCACTGCCCAGTCACAAAGTAATAAGGACTGGGCATTCCTGAAGAACAAGCCTCCCACCACAGGCTCCATGTGACCACATTCAGCCTATTAGGGGACAGAGTATATTTTCAAATTAGGGAAGGTTCTCAGAGCCACTTAAGCCTATCAAAGGGCCTAGGGACAGGGAAGATCTTCAGATTCCCATAACACTAGAAAACATACTTCAAGAGAGCAAAGGTGATAATTCATGTGACTGAGTTGAGAAGGTAAAGTTTTCTATAGTTAGAAATAAGATTTTCTTGATTAGAAACTGGCATGTCCCACAATAAAGGAAGGCATCCTCACAACATGAAATCAATGACTATCATATCATGGAGTAGGGGTTTATAGGGTGTTCAAAAAGGACTAGCATCTCAAATGTGAGGACCTAATGCGTCCTTTTCAGGAATGCCGATCACCTTTGGTGTGCATCTATCACCCCATTCTCACCTACGGCTCCAAGAAGCTGTAGCATGTACAGTGGTCACACCCTAGTAAACCATCTCAGCAGATGGGCTAAACCAGATTGAGGGTAACAGATGGCCTCAAACCCATCAGTAACTCAGGTAGATGTCTACCCAAAGCACGTGAACACTTTCCCTAGTGGAATGGGAGGATGAGAGCAATTTGTTCCAACAGTCATGAAGGCGGCTAAAGCAGATGCTGTGGAGTGCTAGAGCTTGGTCAGACATTAAAGATGCCAAGCATATCAATGCATCCCAGGCCATCACCAGTCATCCTGACTTTTGTCTTTCCACTGGATTGCAATGATGCTTGAAGAGAAAATGAGACTGATGACTTTGTGCAGCCCTGCCTCACTTAAATCCAATTCTTGCTTGAGTCAAGACATCATCCTGTGATATCATTGTTGTTGTGTTTGTCCTTCATTTTCGAAGAGGACCATGGCATCAGGGAAATGATGACATGACTTGCAGCTGACTTTTATTTGAATGAGGGAGGGCTGTGCAAAGTCACCAGCCTCACTTTATTCTCCAGAGCCATCCGGGTCTAGTGACCAGATATTTATCAGGATGACTGGAGATGACCCAGGATTCAATGGGAGACCCTTCCCTTGAGGCTAAGGCCTTTTCAGGTGCTCACTTAGGGTAATGTAGCACCCATTCAGTGAATAGGCCTCTTTAAGAAGTGAGTCAAGGGATGGCCCCTTTAAATATAAAAATGAAGAAAGGAAGGTGAACAACAATAGCAACAACTCCTAGTGCAGTTCTGAATGTAAAAGACACAACTTTGCCCCAGTACTCAAGCGGAGCCAGGATCAACCTACAGAGATTCTGCGGAAGGACAATGAATGATTTCAGCCAGACTACCTTACATATGACACAACTATGCCAAAGTTATCTCCAAGACATATAGAAGATGCATCTGACAGACGTCTTCTTTGTGTCCCTTGGTCTGGAGTACAGCTACTTTGTTCCCTGGCTTACGGCCAGACTCCCATCTCTCTGTGACTCTCTGCATCTGGCTCCTAGCCAGGTCAGAAGCTGTAGCTTACGCTCTCATACTTTCTCTCTGCCAAGCCATCAGCTGGAACAGGCCAATTATTTATCTTATTCTCCTTCTCCCTGCTTCCTAGATCTATGCTAGGAGCAGCTCACACTTTTTAAAAGAAGTGTCATTGATTTTTTTTTGTTTTATGTTATTGTAATTTTTTAACATACACTGCCCTAGCCTCCAATAGAACCCTCCCTTATGAGAAAGATGTGCAATCAAGCAAAACAACCAACGCACTGCCCACATAGAGGTAGCATGGTGATGTGCCTAGGGGGCTGAGCTTGGAGTCTAGGAGTCCTGGGTTCTGTCCCAACTCTGATATTTAACAGCACAATCCCAGAGAAGTTACTTAACTCCCCTCCTTCTCCTCACTTTCTGGCTTCTCTACATGCCTTCAAGTTCTAGCCAAAATCCTTCCCTTGACAGGAAGGCTTTCCCAATCCCTCTTAACTCTGGTGCCTTCCCTTTACTAACTATTCCCTCATTCTCCTGTGTATAGATTGGAAATATTTGTTGGCTTGTCTCACTCCTTAGACGGTGAGCTACTCAAGGGCAAGAACTTCCTTTTGCCCTTGTTTGTAACTAAGTTTGCTTAACACAGTGCCTGACACATAGTAGGAGCTTAATAAATGCTTACTGACTGAGCGATTAACATTTCCTCATTTATACCACAGTGGAGAATAATCACTGTGGCAGCATGGCGTAATGGAGAGAGGGCTGGCCTTGGAGTCTCAAAAACATGGGCTCCATCTCAACTCTCACACATATTAGATTGGTGACCTGCACGCCTCAGGCAACTCCTCAGGATGTATATGCTGTGTGAGTTAGTGTTC
The DNA here is from genome assembly GCA_028646515.1 of Pseudochirops corinnae. NCBI lineage: Eukaryota > Metazoa > Chordata > Mammalia > Diprotodontia > Pseudocheiridae > Pseudochirops > Pseudochirops corinnae. Next base: position 26,255 of record JAQQSV010001436.1, on the reverse strand, counting down.
TGCATTGCAAAGGACCTCAATTTGGGGTCAGAAGGTTTTGACTCAAATTAAATCCCTGACACTTGCTCCCTGTGGGCAAGTCACAACCTCTCTGGGCTTCAGTTTAATCAGCTGTAAAATAACAGAGTTGAACTGAATGGCTTTTAAGGAACTTTTCCCTTCCCTCTTTTACATCTATGATTGTACAGTCCTGTATCTGGCACCGCATACCTCACCCTGCAACTGTAGTCCATTAACCCTTTATTGAGAGAAGAGGAGCAGATTCCCATCTCTGTCCTCTGGCAGGCTACACTTCCTCTTCTTCCTACTGGAATAGCTGGGAGGCCACATCTCTTCTCTCTCCCTTCTTTTGGTAAGAAAGGAGGGAGCTTCAAGTGCTCAGGGCACCAGCCCCAGGCAGACCTCTCCCTTTCTAGGGTAGTCGCTTTGATAACACACTCCCTTCTTCTGGCCTTGTAGCCCTTTCATGTTACCCAGGCTCCTTTTTTCCTTCTCTCTCCCTAATTTTTGTCCTCTCACCATATGGTTCAAAATATCTAGACTTGGCACCTGGAATTGAGATTTGGGTAATAACAACAACAGCAACTGTAGTGATAATAGTAATAATAATAATAGTAATAATAATAGTAATAATAGTAATAGTAATAATAATAGTAATAATAACAGTAATAATAGTAATAATAATAGTAATAACAATAATAGTAATAATAATAATAGTAATAATAACTAAAATTGGCATAGTGATTATCATGTGCCAGGTACTCAGCTAAACACATCACATTTAATATTTCATTCGATCTTCGCAACAACTCTGGGAGGTAGATGCTATTATTACACCCATTTTACAGGTGAAGAAACTGAAGCCAGAAGAGGTTAAATGACTCGCCTAGAGTCACAATCTACAGTATTTATTTTGTGTATGAATATGTACTGTCTAAATTTAAAGATTAGTATTACAATTATGTTTTTAACTTAAGGCATCATTTTATAAGCACATATTTATGTAATACATGTACATAACATAATATAATAGTATTAATATATAATCGTATTGAATATAATATTTAACACATTATATTACATATAACATAAATAATAGCATTAAATATAAGTTTATATTTATAGCTGAAAATGAACTCTAAAAATCTGTCCTTAGATGATTTAGTGATCTCAATTATGGGTTAGAATTGATGACCATTGCAGTCCCTTCTAATTCCCCAGTTCTTGGATTCTTTGTAATCCTCTGATATCAGCATGACACATTGCAGAATGTGCTGTACTTAAAGTCACAGAAGGCCTGGGTTCAGGTCCAATTTCTGAAACTTATTAGCTGGGTGGCCATACTTGATCTCTCCGATCCTCAGTTTCCTCGTCTATAAAACCGGGATATTAATGTCTATAACAGTTATGCTGAAGACTAGTCCTTCCCTTCAGAGGAGTGTCAGCTGCAAATAACTGCTGTTGCTGCCAGTGATGATGGTGATGATTATGACTTAACATGTGTGTTGTATCTTATGGCTTAAAAAGCAATTTTTACATGTTATACATCATTTGCTGACCTTTGAATGGGACTGAAGAGGCACAGTAAAGAGTGTGGACATAAGTAGAGAGCATCTGATATTTTATCAATAGGGAGAAGAGAGAAGATGAATAATGAGGAAAGAAGAAGTTAGAAAGAACTGGGCTGCAATGATGGCTAAACATCTATAGAGTGTCCTCAGTTAAAAAAAATAGCTGAGAAATTGCCTTGACTTTCTAATAACTGCTTTCTTCATTTACTGAGATGCATCATATTGCCTGACTCAAATGAGCACTCTCCACTGTGGCTTATAGTACCTATAATGACAAGATTAAGTAGACCTGAGGTGCTCCTATTTGAGGAAAATCTCTAGGATATCAGAATCCCCAGGGTCTTATGCCTTAGTACAGAGATTTAGATCAAGAGGTGTGAACTTAGAAAAAGTAGAAAAGGGAAGAGCAGATGTTGTGTTTTTTTAAGAATAGAAGTAGAAGCCACATGGGAAGAGGTTATTGAGTGTGCTTGTGCATCCCTGACCAGAGCTCACCTGGATCAATAACATATTATGTCCTGGAACAAGGTCTACTGAGCAGGAGATACCAGACCTAAAGTATGTACTCAGAACATACAGGCTCCAGAGATAGTAAAGGATGAGGCAGCCAGGTACAGTGAAGAGAACACTGAACTTAGAATAAGAGGACTTCTTTAGATTTGAGATTTGCTGCTCTCTAATTGGAGCAGCTAGGTGGTTCAGTGGATAGAGTAATGGCCTAGAGTCAGGAAAATATAAATTTGAATCTGGCCTCAGGAATTATAAATCAACAGCAGGATTGAAAGCAGTAATTCACCTGAGCTTACCCAGGAATTCCTTCAGTTACCTCTAAAAAGTGAATCTGAACAGATGTGAACAGAATCCATTGGGAGACAGAGGGTAGCCAATTTTGAGCCCAGAAAAGTGCAGAAAATCGACTGGTAGGATTTGTCGTGCCAGGTAGGGGGAGTGCAGAGAGCATGGGTTGTACCAGCACAGACCTGATCATAGAAGAATCAGAAAGAACCTGGGTGAACTGACTCACTCACCTAAGGGGCAATTCCCAGACCACTCACTGGAAGATGGGGGTCTGTTGGAGATGGGTAAGAGACAAGTACAGGTCCTGAGGCAGCAGCACTAGCTATTCCTGGGGCTATCAGCCCACAGTTTGGATGTTTAAAAATCACCTACCTCAACTTCTGGGAGCCAAGATGGCAGAGTAGGTGCTCCCATCCCCCCCCCTACCCTTTTGACCTTGAAAAACCCAGAGAATATTGTCCCAGGGTAAAATTCTAAAATAGTAGAACCAGCTGGAGTCTTAGGAGACCTGGAGGAAGGGTGTAGCTGTGGCTGTGCTAAGGTTAAAGAGCAGCATGGGAGGCATTCTAACAAACCCCATCTCAGCTAACCAATGGTAGATCCTGAACCCTAGAGGGGTGTAGCCAACAAACACTAACACCAGAACCCCAGGTGTGCATTCGCACAAACAGGGGAATCAGTAGACACCAGCAGAACCCCAGCCATCAGCTACTGAGCCTCCATGAGCTCTAGCCCACAGTCATGGAGGTAGAAACCTGAAACAACTAGACCACCCCTCCCCTGAACCTCATGCTGTGAGCTTCAGTGTAACTCCAGGAAAACACAAAAAGTTCTGGCCCCCGGCCTTGTCTCAGCATTCACCAGTACCAGAGGCTATAGCACCCAGATCTAATAACCAGGTACCTAGCTCCCAGCATAAGAAGCATGGGTCAGAGTCCTCTGTACTCCAGAAGCAGAGATCCACTTTAAAAGGCAGGAAACAGGAAATCACAATGGGGAAAAAAAAGGAGATCAGAAAAACAAAGACTGTAGAATCCTATTATGGTGAGTGGGAAGAACCAAATTCAAAAGAAGATAGCATTGACCCCATACCTACATCTGAAACCACAAAAGGGAATATTAACTGGTCTCAAGTCCAAAAAGTTTCTTGGAAGAGATGAAGAAAGATTTTAAAAGTCAAATTAGAGGGGTAGAAGAAAAATTGACCAATTATTTTAAAAATACAATTGGCAAAAATGGAAAAAGATCACCGATGAAAACCACTCCTAAAAAAGTAACAATTGCCAAATGGGAAAGGAGGTACGAAATCTAACTGGATAAAAATAACTTCTTAAAAGTGAAAACTGGACAAATGGAAAAGTAGGTTGAAAAACTGAGGGAAACAATTAGCTAAAAATTAGAATTAGACAAATTGAAGCTAATAACTCTATGAGGCATCAAGAATCCATCAAACAAAATCTAAAGAATGAAAAAAAATAGAGGAAAATGTCAAATATCTCATTAGAAAAACAACTGAACTGGAAAACAAATCTAGGAGAGATAATCTAATAATTATTGGTCTACAAGAAAGCCATAATGAAAAAAAGAGCCTGGACAGCATCTTCCAAGAAATCATCAAGGAAAACTTCCTTGAGCTTTTAGAACCAGAGGGTAAAATACTTATCAGAAAAATACACCAAACACCTCCTAAAAGATATTGCAAACGGAAAACTCCGAGGAATATTGTAGCCAAATTCCAGAATTATCAGGTTAAGGAGAAAATACTGCAAGTAGCCAGAAAGAAACAATTCAAATACTGCAGAACTACAGTCAGGATCACACAGGACTTTGCAGCTTCTATATTAAAAGATTGGAGGAATTGGAATATGATAAATCATAAGGCAAAGAAGCTTGGTCTACAACCAAGGATCAACTACCCAGCAAAATTGAGCATAATTTTTCAGGAAAGAAGATCGTCATTCAATGAAATAAGAGACTTCCAGACCTTCCTGATGAAAAGACCAGAGCTCTAGGGCAGGTAGGTGGCACAGTGAATAGAGCACCAGCCCTGGAGTTGGGAAGAACTGAGTCCAAATCTGGCCTCAGACAGTTAACACTTACTAGCTGTGTGACCTTGGGCAAGTCATTTAACTCCAATTGCCCTGCCTCCCTCCTTCCTAGCAAGCTCTCCTACCCACCAAAAAGACAAAAAAAAAAGAAAGAAAGAAAGAAAAGGCCAGAGCTGAATGGAAAATTTGATCTTCAAATACAAGACTCAAAAGAGACATAAAAAGGTAAACAGGGAAAACACACACACATACACAACTTGCTATTAAAAAAGAGCAAACTGTTTACATCCCTATATGGGAGGATAATACCTGCCAATATTGAGAATTGTAAAATTATCATGACATTATAAAGGGATATGCATAGATAAAGGGTATGGGTATAAATTAACTAATGTGATCATCAAAAACCTTATTAAGAGGTGCAAAGGGATTGTAAAGGGAGAAGAGAAAAGGAGGAGGCAGAAGAGGATCAATTATGCCACATTAAGAGGCATAAACATATTAGAGTAGAAGGAAAAAAGGGAAGGAGAAGAGCATTTTTTGAGATTTACTCTCATTGGATTTGGTTCAAGGAGGGAATGACATACTTTGTTAAGTATAGAAATCTAACAATCCCTACAGGCAGTAAGAGGGGAAAGGGGAAAGAAAAGGGAGGGGGTTTGGTAGGCAGGGATGATTGATGGAGGTGGTGGTCAAAAGGAAAACTCTTGAGGGGAAAGGAGAAAGAAAAGCAAATCTGGCCTCGGACACTAGCTGTGCGACCCTGGGCAAGTCACTGAACCCTATATACCTCAGTTTACTCATTAGTAAAATGAACTAGAGAAGAAAATGGGAAACCACTCCAAAATTTATGTCAAAAACATCCCAAATGTGGTCATGAAGAGTCAGACATGACAGAAATGACTACACAATGACACTCCCAGTTTATGTAACTTTGGACAAATGTTTAATCTCACTGGGACTCAGTTTCCTAATTTGTAAGATGAGAGTATTCAACTGGATGACCTTTGAGATTCCCTCTACCTTTAGATCTACAATCCTTTAATTCCATGTACAGGGAGGGTTTCTGCCCTTTGATATCTCTGGAAGCTGAGCATCAACCACTCCTATAAAAACAGATTGCTTCACTTTGGCTTTCTGTTCAGAGATGCTTGGGGAGATCACAGGAATTTTCTTTCCATCTGGCTTCTTACTTCTTTCTAGAACTGCACTGATCAAATAGAAGCTGGGCCCACTGGGGCTGAAGTTCTGGGCCTCTCCCTGTTTTATACTCGTAGATAGGGTTTAGATTAGATTTAGTCCTTACAGAGTCTCGACTCTGGTGAGAGAGGTGCTCCCTCTTCTCTTTCTTGTTTTCTCATTAAGGCCCCTCCCCCAGGGAAACAATTTTGCTTATGGCTCACATGCAGGGGTTCCTCAAAAGGGGGAGAGTAAAAAGGTACTCAGTACATGATATAAATCAGATGAGGCATAGATTATTTATTCCTACCCACAAAAAGGAATGCTAAGCACAAACAAATGTGCTGATAGAAAATTCGAATAGAATTCAGTAACAAGTTATGATCATGGTTACAGTCTGCAAAGGGAGGTCATATATAGACTTTATCATCAGTACATAAAACAGCTTTGCAAGATGATGAATCATTTCACCTTCCTCCTTCACTGAACCCTTTCTTTTCAAGTCTACTGATCAATCAGCTAGGCATGGATCAGTCTTCTTATTGTCAGTGGCTGACCTCTCTGATGCAAAACATTCAATAACCAGCCACCAATAGAGGTTGAATAGCCCTAAGTGGTCATCCCAAAAAGCATGCACTCAAAGTTCCCTGGGAAACTTCCAAGGACTCCCAGGACATAGTGACTAGACGGTTGGGCCTTTGGGGGATAAAAAGTTTCCTTGATTACCATGTTTTGTCCTGGGGCTGAAAGCATTTGGCATTCCAGAGAGATGTGGTGAGTCCCAGGGGGTCTCTTGGTCTTCCCCAGCAACACAGGAGAGGGGGACCAAGTACTGTGCCTTTTAAAAGAAAAACAGCTTCTGGCTCATCCCTCTTTCAAGGCAGCCAGTTTGAGATTTGTCTGAACAACCGTTACATCTTATTTGTTTCTTTGCCTCTCCCTGCCAGGTGGCTCTTCCTCTTTTTTTCCCCTTTTCCATTATTGAACCTCCTGACAAATCCCTGCATCCAATATCCTATGGTTTTCTTTCAATGAATCTGTTTCCTTGCTTCATCGTTGTGGGCACATGAAGCCTTCCTAGCAAGCTCTCATTAAAAGTCACATTTCCTACCCCCTACTACATTCCCCAAATGGGTCTTGAGTAAAAACAAAAAGATTCTGATGGTTAAAAGAGAAATGACTTCAGAGTTAGTTGATCTAACTTATGTCCTGTGATATTTCAAAAGGAGTCAGAGTAGTCTAGCTCTGGAGGTAAGAGACTTTCACAAGTTATAGGAAGACCAAGTAGGTCGTCATAACATAAGGTTCCATGACAAAAGTCAGCTCATGAGTGGTAGGAAGCTCATATGAATAAAAGTTTTTTATGACACAAATACAAATGATTCAAATAAGGAAGAAAAGGGAGAGCTATTTTAAAAAGATTAAACTACTCACGTGGGGTACTCATTGATAGATGTAGAATTTTCAAGAAGAGACTGCTGAGATTGAATACAAAAGCATAGTACAGACCTCTAAGAATAATGTGAAAAAAGCTATATCCTAGGAGGAAATGGGATCTCATAAACATTCTCAAATGCTTAGAATAACGCAGAGATCTTAAAACATAGGAGTTGTTGTTCTTTGGACATCAGGATTTAAGTGAGGCAGAGTTGTGCAAAGTCACCATCTTCATTCTGTCCTCCAGTCATCTGGGTCTGCTGGAATATAATATTCCATGACCTCTGACCCTCTAATGTTGCAGCTGCTAAGTCCTGTGTAATACTGATCGTGACTCCCCAATGTTAGAATTGTTTCTTTCTGTCCATTTGCAGTATTTTTTCCTTGACCTGATAGTCCTGAGTTTTGGCTATAATGTTCCTTGGAGTTTTTGTTTTGGGATCTCTTTCCTGAGGCAATTGGTGGATTCTCTCAATACCTATTTTACCCTCTGGTTCCAGGATATCAGAGCAGTTTTCTTTGATAATTTCTTGAAAGATGCTGTCCAGGTCTTCCTTTTGATTATGGCTTTCAGATAGTCCAATGACTCTGACACTCTTTTTCCTGGATTTATTTTCAACAATTAGAGCTATCCAAAAGTAGAATAGTAAGCTCCCCATCACTCAATGTCTTCAACTGAGAATTGAATAGTCACCCGCTGGCGATGTTGGAGAGATGACTACAGATAATATTTGGATTAAATTATTTCACAGATTCTTTCCAACTCTGAATTCTATGCATGGGAGGCAAATGTTATTTTAAAATTCCTTCTACATTTCTAGCCTTTATTTCAAATATCCTCTATTCTTTTTTAAAGTTGTGACTTTTAACTGGAAGGAAAGATGAAAACATCATTTGTGTCTCAAAGCACTTCAGTTTCCTATTCAAGATTTCAAAGTCACTAGACATAGATTCCAAATTTTTTTGGATATCAGAATCATTCATTCCTACATCAATTATTTGAATAGGATAGTGTTCAATGTGTTTGAAAAGTCTTACCAAGTTATCTGTGATATCTTTGATATAAGCTCCAGGAAGGAAGCGTACGTCCTAATTAACTATGTCAGATCTATACATGACTTCACCACCCATCAGTAGGGAATCACCAGAGACCACCAGGTGTCTCCTCCTCCAGGAGCCCCTAACATGATTCTTCACATCTATTGTAATATAAAATTTTTATTTTTAAAATTATTTCATTTTTATTATATTTTATTTCTTATTTGTTATATATTATATATTTTATATATTTTTATTATTTAATTTAATTTAATTAATATTTTGTTGAACATGAGATAGTGTTTCTTCTTTAGTAGATCCAGATTCACTGTATAGGGGGGGAAAACTCAGGTTGTTTAGTTCCAGAAATTCAAAGTTGCACTTTTTGTTTTGTATCACCTTTTGCTCATCATCCACTTGTCACAAGTTTTGATTTCCCTTCTCATTTTATTTCTGACTTCCTCTTAGGATTTAATCTTTTCCTCCTTTCTAAGCTAGAGTACAGAAAGATATTCCTTGAGTGCATGCGGGGACTGCCTTGGGGGCAGCTGGTGGCACAGTGGATAGACTATTCGCTACAGGAGCAGGAAATCACGAGTTCACATATGGCCTTATATACTTATTAGCCGTGTAACCTCAAGCAAGTCATTAACCTGTTTGACTCAGTTTCCTCATCTGTAAGATGGTCACAATAGTAGAATCTACCTCTCAGGGTTGTTATGAGGCTGCAATATGATATTTTTATTATACTATATTATGGAAATGCTTGCTTTATTACATAAAATAAAAATAGAAAAAATTTTTAAAGATGATATTTATAAAAAGCACTTACTTAGCACAGTACCTGGTAACTTAGTAGATACTATATAAATGCTCGTTCCATTGCATTCCTTTCACATTCTTCTCAAGTATGAAGAGCAGCCTGCATTTATATTTATTTATTTATTTATAAATCGATTTATCTTTATATTTGCATTTATAATACATACAGTAATTGTCTCCCAACAAGAAGAAAAAAGACACATACATTGTACAGTTCACTCCAACACTTCCCTCCATTTCTCTATTTCTTGAAGACCTTGACTGAAACTACAGTCTTCTGGAGAGACTACTCATTCAAACTGCTGTGGTTTTGGTGATGGTAGGGGGGTTTCATGCAGGTACACAACCCAGGTTATTAGACATTGTGGTGTTGATCCTAGGAATACTGTCTTTAAATCGACTTAATTCCTTTCATTTCCTGCTAGCTTTGGCTAAGGTGTTACCAATTCGCAGTAATTTGCTTAACAGTCAGCAGAAACTCCTTCAGCAATCTCCCCTCCACATTCAACTAGAAATTTTCTTTTTAAATCTCTTATTCGCCTCTTCCTGCTTTTGCCAGATTCTCTTGCTGGACTGCCTTCTCGCAAGCTGTCCCCTACATATTTGGATAAAACATGTAGTAGAACTGGAAATAAGAAAAATACCAACTAAATCCATACTGGAAGTCTTGCTTTAGAAAACTAGGTGGGGAGGGGGGCTGTACTGGTCTCTGGGTGAATACAATTGGGACGAACACAAAGAAATCCTTAGTTCAAAAAACTGCTGACCTAACTTTAGATTTCTATTACGTTGTCCTCTTGGGTTGTGGTTTTATCATGTAACTCTTTATGATATCAATCTCTGCAGTTACTTTAAAACCAGAAATGAGGACTGGAAATATGACCAAAATTTTGAAACCACAAACCACAGTACAGAAAAATTCCATCAAAAAGTCAACAAATCCTAAAGTATAACTTGGGGATTTGATCCTAGGAAGAGAGAAAACAGGAAAATTTGGTTGCTGTGAGGGAATTGAGTGATGAGTCTTCCATTTTGCAAGGCAGATTTTTGATGTTAGGTTCTAGAGTAATGTCACAACAGAATCCTTGGAAAGCAACAGAAAAACGGGAAGAATTAGCAAGGTGTAACAAAACTGGGGGGGTTCAGGAAGGAAACAAGCATTTATTAGGTGTGCTTAATAAATAATAAACTTAAATGTGTTTAATCAATAACTAGGCACTGTGTTAAGTGTATTATAAATATTTGATCCTCATTTGATCATTTGATCCTCACAACAATCATGGAAAGTAAGTGCTATTATCTCCATTTAACAACTGAGGAAACTGAGGCAGGCAAAGGTTAGGTGACTTGCCCAGGGTTACACAGATAGTAAGTATCTGAGGCTGGATTTGAACACAGGTCTTATTGACTTCAAGCCCAGTACTCTATCCACTGTGCCAACTAATTGCTCCTGACTTTTATTTCTTAATAGGAGCAAGTTCAACAGAAAATTATTGGAAATATTGTGAAAGTATAGCGTGAATGTTTGGCTGTTAAGCATAGAGAAGAAGAATCTTATTTTCAGTTGATCCATGATCTAGTATGAGGGCTCTCTCCATCTATGCAGGTTACAACCCACTCATATCCTTTGTCATCTTGTACAAGTCCCATCTGTGTCTTACTTTGCAGAGGATACACTCAAGGTGTCAAAGATCTTTCCCTGGTTATTTTAATATTTTGTAGATACAAATGCAACCTCATTGTTGCTACATGAGAAGCTCACCTCATTTTTCAGCATGTCTGTGATGATATCCTTTACACCACTCTTTTTGAATGTCATTCATGGAGCCTCTTGGGTACAAAATCTAAAAGAAGAACCTACCTTATTTATGTGACATTTGGCCTTGGGAAAAAGGAATCCCTCTAAAGCAGCAAGTGATTTTGAATTGGGTTTATTTCCACCCTGTATTATTACTTTGATTCTACAAAGTAGCCCAATAAAGTGATGGATGCCAAAGTAGAGTCCAAAAAATAAATTAATATTGATTAGAAACTTTTATTTAGGGAAAAAAGAAAGAAAATATCCAATTTAGAAAAAAATAATCAACATTTGGCAAAAATGTTCTCTGCTTGTTGCTTCCACTAGATAATAGAACTTGAAAGTTCTGTTTAGGAGACAATCCATTTTCAAACACAAACTGTTTAAAAGCCCAGATTTTCCAAGCACAATTTTTATCTGATACAGTAGGGAGATAATGACCATCAAGACTTGAGAAGACCTTGGTTCAAGGGCCACCTATGTGACACTAGGCTATGTGACCCTGGCCAAGTTATTTAACCTTTTAACCATTTAACCATTTAACCTTTTAGTGCCCTAGGAACTAAAGACTAAGTTCCAAAGAAGGTGCAGATTTGCATTGCTGGAAGGACTTTTATCTATAATGATGAAATCACAGACGTAGAGCCCCTCAAAATTAGCTAATTATTTAATTGAATTTCAGTGAGGTTTGGAAAAATCCATGAATTATAAAAATAACCTGTTTTTAAAAATGTTTTATTAATGTGCTTTGTAAACTGTTACTGTTAATCTTCCATTCACCTAGTTCGTTGGTCCCCACAAGACTGCCCCTGTAACAAATAAATATATCTAAGTAACACAAGTTGATACAGTGGCCATGTCTTAAAAGAAATTACTTCTTCCATTTATTTGTCATCAGTTGCTCTTCTTGGTTTCAACTCCACCACCGCCCCCATAAACTCAACACCAGATTACTATGGAGATTGCTTCAGCTTTGGTACTCACTTACCATTACCCTCAGTTGCTTCTGTCCCTCTGATTGGAGGACAGGGCAAAAAAAACCCCACCTCCAATGACCTTCCTTTATAGAGGGCTCAAAATCTCTACCACCTCTTCATTTACCAGCAATTGCTCTGTTTGGTTTTGACTCCACTATCACCACCACCAACCACCACCACCACCACCATCACCATCACCAACCACCACCACCATCACCAACCACCATCACCAACCACCACCACCATCACCACCACCATCATCACCATCATTATCATCATCATCATGCCACTCCTCCCCCCATCCAGGTCCATGTGAGTATTCTGTCTTCCCCCACTTCGTCAGCTTCTTTTTGTGTATGTCTTCTCTCATTCAATTGTAAGGTCCTTAAAGACAGGAACTATATTTATTTTTCTTATTTGTATCCCTTGCACTCAGTAAAATAAGGAGCACACAGTAGGAAATTAATAAATATTTATTGTTTTGTATCACTAATTTATTGCTTCTTTACTGACAGGCAGGAGGCATACTCTACATCAGTCTTCTAAATTAATGTATATTGATCAAAAGTATCAAATCTTTTAGTGTTATTTTCCTGTGTAGTGTTGTGGCCATAATAGAAATTGTTCTCCCGGTTTTAGTTAGAAAAATAATTCCTTTAAGAAGAGTAGTGGTTCAAAATATGTGAAAATACTTTCACAGGGAATAAACTCTTTCTTAAGAAATTGTGGCCGTTAAGGCAAAATTCAAGGTCAGCAATGAAACATTTACTTTGACCATAGTGGTGGTTTGGGAGCACCCACTGATTCACCCCAGAATGTCAACCTTGCAGTTTTCTGCATCTGCTTTTTTTAAGAGTCAAAAACAGTTGTATGAGAGGAAGTCGGGAAATAGGATATTGTTTCTAGGGTGGCTTAAAAGAGAAACGAGAGGAGCCTTTTATTATAGTGTGAGTTCTTCTCCTGTCTTCTCTTACCATGTTGAGACGTGCACAAAGAATTGGAAAGACTAATAGCTCAAGGAGAAAACTAAAAGCCATCTAAGGTCAAGGAAGTTGCAAATTTATGTTTGGCCTTTCTTAGAGTAAAATGCTGAAAAGTAGGGCCATTTGAAGGAACCCTAGCTATCCCAAGTGAGTTTAAAGATACTTTATAAAACATAAAATATTAATTAATTTTTTAAAAAAATCTAATATTTATATTATTGAAGATGGTATAAATCATGGAAAATCAATGATAAAAAATTGAATACGAAGGCAAACTTGTCAAAGAAATTTAAAAAAAACAACTATGGGTGGTCTACAAAAACAGATTTTACTTTACATATTTTTTTAATCATTGTCTCAGCATTATACTTATTCTTTTAAGACTCTTAGAGTGCCAGATACAATGTAATTTGCTGAGCAGGACAGTAACAAAACCTCAGGAGAGCTGATTAATTACTTGTAAGAGTATTGGCTAAGAGAATGAGGGTCACTTGGCAGTCTCGTAGGAAAGCCAATCCCCATAGCTGCTGACCTGTCCAATTTCCATCCTTGGATTATTCCTGAATTTCAACCTACATTAAGTATAAAATAACTTGGAGAATCCCAAAGTCAGAAAATTCATTAATTCACATCAATTTTAAATTAGCCCAAGCCCCATGATTCTGGTTATCTATTTCTTCTTACATTGGTAGCAGGGAGCAACCACAGCCTTCCAGAACAAAGGAACAATACAGCCTCTATAGTGCAAATGCTTCCTCTTGGACAAGTCCTTCCTAAAACCCATACAAAGTGTCCTTTAATAGCATTTATTCAGTTGGCTGTAGTTTCAGCCACCGATTTGGACAACTTTGAGGGAGAAGGTTTACTGAGAAGCATGTGAGGCTTCTGTTACTCTGAGACAAGACAGGAACCATTATTGTTTCCACAGAAAAATCTGTAAATTCTAGTAGTGAGAAAATGACTTGACTCTTTGGCGTGGTCTCACTCCTCTCAAACTGTGTAATTTTTTTCTTTAAAACTTTGAGAAAACTTTTCCTGCACTAGGATTTACACTGGCCGCTAATTTCCCTTGAGTTGAAAAAGTTCTCTCTGGGAGATAAATATTGTCCTTGTTGTATAGTATTGTTACTCAAAGTTTCTATAATAAAAAAATCAACTTGAAAATAACTGTTTCTAACCACATGGCAAGTTTTCCACTGTAAACCTCACGTCCGACAGTATATTTTATTTACAAGTTTGATTGTATAAAAACAACTTGATTACAGAGTGACATAACTTTGGTTTATCATGAATATTCAATTCCTCACAAGTTTCAGTTCCCATATTTATTTATCAGTAATTTCCTTGACAATGGGATTGTATTTTGCCCTTTGGGGCCTTTCTTCCCTATATTTCCCTAACTTCCTTTGATTTTCCTCCCTGCCTGCTGCCTTTTTTGTTTGTTTAGTTTTGACCTTTCTTCACTTATTAAAAAAAAATAGATCTTCATATTATCTCTGTTCCTCCTACTTGGGTATTCAAAAGGGTTGGAACTAAATAAGTTCTCAGCATGTCCTGCCCATGATTTTCAATCTTCCTTTCCCCTTTCTAAGGGTACCACTTCAAACTCAACATGTTCAAACTGGGATTCATTCCCTTAAATCCAGAGTGGCTTTCTGACTGTCAATAGCACCACTCCCCAGGTACCCAGGTTCAAAAATTCTGGATCTTTTATTCCTTATTATGTTTCACCTCCTAAATCCAACCACCCAAACAAATACTATCATTTTTCTTTCTTCAAGATGCTCTCTGTAGTTATAATTTCTTTTCCAATGTCACTGTTGTCTCCTTCATCTAGACCAGCGGTTCTCAACCTGTGGGTTATGTTCAATTTGTAACAATGGAAATACATCCTGCATATCAGATATTTACTTTATGATTCATAACAGTAGCAAAATTACAGTTATGAAGTAGCAATGAAAATAATTTTATGGTTGGGGGTCACCACAACATCAAGAACTGTATTAAAGGGTCACATCATTAGGAAGGTTGAGAACTACTGATCTAGACACTTATCAACTTAAGTTTTTTTCCTGGATTATTATAATAGTCTCTTCATTGATCTCTGTTACAAGTCTGTCTCTCCTCCATGCTGTCCAAAGAATTGTCACAACATGAATCTCCCCATATCACTATTTTCTTCATATCACTCCTGTGCTCACACTTTCTTTTTCTCTCACTTCATAAATATTTATTACACATTTTCTATTTTTATTTTATTTTTCTCAATTACATCTAAAAGCCATTTTTAATATTTGCTTTTATAATTTTCAAGAGAAGGCAAGTACATTGATATAGATTATACATGTGCAGTCATGCAAAATATATTTCTATATTAGCCATGTTATAAAAGAGAATATAGAACCCCCCCAAAAAACCAGAAAAATTTTATTTTATTTTTTCCCAATTAACTTTTGTTTATTTTTAGTTTACATCATTCATTTCCATGAGATTTTGAATTACAAATTTTCTCCCCATCTTTCCCCTACCCACCACCCCAAAACAGCAATCTCATTGTATACCCCCTTCCCCAATCTGCTTTCTCCTATATCCTCCCCTATCACCCCTCTTACTTTCCAGTAGGACAGGATGGATCTCCCTACCCCAATGCCTGTGTATCTTATTTCCCAGTTGCATGTAAATAATAATAATGATTATATATATATATACATATTTTTAACATTTTATTTTAGAACTTTAAACTCTATATTTTGTCCCTTTCTGACTCCATCCCCAGGCCTCTCCACTATATTGTGTTTATTCTGCCCTATTCCTCCCCTGTATATGAGGTTGAATGCCAGATTCTGAATCAGGAGCTTTGGTTTGTGCTTGAAAAAAGGGTCATCTGATACCATCCCCCAGATGATGGGGTCCTAACAATCCTTTTATGCTCTCAGAGGGTGGTAGTCCTCACAAGGGAGTCATTTGTTAGTCAGATCAGCTTCACGATGGGGTCTCTGATGCAGATGGGTTCAAAGATTATAAAGTGAGGAACAATAGCAGAGGTCCTACCTTTATTTGGAAATACACAGGAATGGAAATGAGAAACTTCCTGATTTTGACACCCTGTGACTTGGTTCACCCGTTCCTCTTGCCTGAACTGCCTTTCCCCTGACAGTTTCCTTTATTTTTTTTCACATTTTATTTATTTTATTTTTAATTTATGAAATAAAACAAGGATTTCCATAATATACTAGAATTTTTAAAAAGATGATTGCACATGAAACTGCAAATCTATTATGTGCACCATGCTATTTCTTTTAAATATGTAATAAAGTTACTATGTGAATTTATTTTTTCCTTTTTTCTTTCCTCCCCTGCACACCCTGTTTAACAGAATTCTACTAAATCTTTTATTATGTCCCTAGTGCTATACAGACATATACTTTAAAATGGAGACCAGGGAGAAGAGTAATTCTTCAACCAGATATGCAGCATCCTTGGCATCTCAGACATGGATTCATCATAATCTTGCCCCTACGAGGCCACTGTGTTCAAACTCAAGTATGACAAGGTACACTAAGAAACCTAGAGACACATATTCTGTTTGCTCTCTTAGCATCATAATCTTGCCCCTATGAGGCCACTGTGTTCAAACTCAAGTATGACAAGGTACACTAAGAAACCTAGAGACACATACTCTGTTTGCTCTCTTGGCAGAACTCTCCAAAGGGCACGAAAACTATCTATAGAAGAAACCATTAGAGCCCAGCTCTGACCTAGAATCCAGCCCCTCCCTCTTTCTAATTTCAATACACCAATACTCACACTCTTTGTCTTCCTTAAATACATTAACAATAATCTGTGAGCAGTAGTAGTTGCCCCACTGGGAACCCAACTGATAACATCCAGCTGGGCAATGCTGTTTCTTCCTTCCTTCCATTCTTCCTTCCTTCCTATGTCCACATGGGGAACCATGCATTTACATGCAGGTGCTCTACCCAAAGGAAAATGGTTTTCTTGACATAGAGCTCTGGAAATCCAAGCTCTGAGAAAGCTCCTTGTGATTCAAATGGAGCTACTTGTGTGTGCCTTAAACCCAAATCAATCTGGCTCTCACTGATTGGCTAATAATAAGTCCCAGATCAAGCCTCTATTGGTCATTGTTTGGGTTTTGATGGCTCAGAGGAAATGTATCTTGCAATTGTTTCTGTTCTGATCAGAACAGGATCTTCCCCTCCATTACTGATTGTTTTGTTTTGTTTTGTTTTTTTAAGTAGGTAAAAGAAGCTGTCTTTTGCCTTATTTCTTACCTAGCCTAAATCACTGAATGGGTGTTGTCTAAGACAAACTGAGACCTGGGAAAAGACTTTAGCTTAAAAAGTCCAAGCTCTCCCACTACATCCAGGGCCATCTCCAGCAGTCCTGATCTATCGCTTGTCATTGGACACTGATGGCTCTGGAGGAAAGAGTGACACTGGTGACTTTTTCTAGTCCTACCTCATTTAAATCCAATTCACCTGCAAATCAAAAATCACCTTCCTGATGTCACTGGTCCTTTTTGAGAACAAAAGACAAACAACAAAACTGAATACATTCTCTGGAGAGGCAGAAATGCCAGTACATTTACCTGATGAAACAGTGGACTTCCTGTTTCACCCTCCTTGTTGTGATGAGATCCTTAAGGGTCCAGCTCAACTTGTATCTCCTCTACAAAGTCTATGTGACTACTCTAGCCCACACTGAGTTCTAACACTTATAAACTTCTGTAGCATTTGTTGCCCTTACTATTTATTTACTTATATGTTATTTTGCATATTTATACACACACATATATTTACATATATATGTATGTGTGTATGTATGTATGTGTGTGTGTGTGTGTGTGTGTGTGTGTGTGTGTATAATAGCTGGGACTTGCCAAGGAGAATATAGTATGTGTGGTATTCTTTGCCTGCTCTCTGTCCATGTAGAAGCTTCCTGAGTCTATGACTGGAAATGTTCAGTTGAGTAGTTCTTTTCCCTGTCTGCTTAATGTTATGCCTAGGAATACCCTAAATATTTCTGAGCACTTATTATGTGGTGACTCAAAGCCTTTTAGCTGGATATGGAGCCAGAACTGAGTGTGCATACAAAAGGCTTGAATAGATGAAATCTCTTCTCTTCCTTGTAAAGCTTTTAAGGAAAGGAAAGAGGAAGAAGAATTGTTCTAGGCCTTCAAGTTGAGGTTAGCAGTGGGGAAATAGAAGTGGTCTATTGCCCACCACCAGCTGCCTCATGAATATATGGGATCACTGCATCTCTTGTCTCTTTGTGTTTATTTTTCCTAATTCTAACACGGACCAGACCAGGTATGATTGTGTTTGTTTCAAGACTTTGAGAAAGGCATCAAAGGTCTGGCAACTAGAGTTGGTAATAAAGGCTGGGTGCCATAACAAAAACCAGTGAAGTACCAGCCCTGAGGAACAAGTTGCAGAACCAGCCTAGTGGTGAGCTGATTCCATTGCCCAGACACCATATCCCACAAAAAAGGAAGCATCCCTCTGCTTTGCCGCACCTGGAAATAAACTTGATGCCAGGGATGTTTTGTAGCACCCACTTTGAGTTCATTCTCCCTAGGAACTGAAGTGGTAGAATGTGCTCTTAGGTTCTAGTTATACACATACACACACACACACATATACATATATATGTATGTATGTATGTATACATCAGGAAATATCTCTTTGTTGAGTTAATTTAACTGGTTAAATAATATTGTGGAGATCTTAACTGACAATTAATATAGGAGGATGGGCATACTCGTTGGTCATCGTTTGGGTTTTGATGGCTCAGAGTGAATGTATCTTGCAATTGTTTCTGTTCTGACCAGAACAGGATCATCCGTAAGTATATGTAGATGTAGATGTGGATGTATTTGTATTTGTGTATGTATATGTGTA
The DNA here is from genome assembly GCA_028646515.1 of Pseudochirops corinnae. Classification (NCBI taxonomy): domain Eukaryota; kingdom Metazoa; phylum Chordata; class Mammalia; order Diprotodontia; family Pseudocheiridae; genus Pseudochirops; species Pseudochirops corinnae. Next base: position 7,683 of record JAQQSV010001436.1, on the reverse strand, counting down.
TATATGTATGTACGTATGTATGTGTGTATGCATGTATGTATGTATGTATGTATTATAGTGGTTCTAAAAAATGTGTTTCTAGTTTCAACTAGGAATGCCTCAGATTGTGTGGAATTTACACTTTCAATACATGTTCCATCTCCCAATCTCCTATAGTGTATCTGGATTTCTCCATGGCACAAAAAAATTATGAATCAATTGATCTTCTTCCCTAAACAGCAACTCCTAGAGGGTAGGCACTTTATATTCAGTCCATGTCCTATTTTATGGTTGACTCTACATATGAATATAGATTGGAGAGGACCCAGTTTGAATCTCCTGCTTCCCAAAAGAACTATGGGCATAATAACCATTGGTTCCCTATTCAGAGCACCTGGGGAGTGAATGACCTATGGAGGCACATTTTCCTATGTAGATGTAGAGGCCTTAAAAGCTAACACATTACTGGTGTCGAGCAGCATCTACCTTGTCCTCCAAATCTGCTGCCAGAGGAGCTCTCTCTGCCAAGACAGGAAGATGGGCTCCTGGCACCCAAGGCTAGAGAACAGAATCCATTTTCCAACAGCAACAATTTTATAAATGGTGACTGAGTGTAATTAAAGTAGCGCAATTTTACTATAACTCAGTAACATTATGAGTTAAAGAGACATTAATGTGCTGACATGGAAACCTCACCACCATTTATAACGCTGTTTAAAAGGGAATGTGCAGTCTTACAAACAACCAATTCATAAATTAATTTTTTGGAATACAACTCAACTGTAAATTGGCCATTAGCTATAATTCTTTTGTATCTCCCTACCCTCCACCCAATGCTTAGCACCACTTTCAATATATGGCCAAATATACAACCCATCTGATCCCAGGATGCTGTCTACTGTCTGAGATTTTTAGGAAATTCATTCTCCCTAATTAGTTAGCACATATGAAGTAGTCCAAGTCCAGTAGGTGCTAACCACCTGGCCACTGCTAACACTATATGATTGATAGTCACCAGTAGTTATGCTAACAGCATTTGATTAATTAGCCACTATAATTATAAAAATTCTTATGGCTCCTACACATATGGGTATCTCATTATGTGGTTCACTATATGAAGAAACTTGAATTTCCCAAGCCTAGCACAAAATGATACAAAGGCAGGTGATTAAACAATAACTCTCTTCTGCCATTCATTCATTCAACAAACATTTGCTTAGCCTCCACTATGTATTTAGGCTAAATGCTAGGCTTATTGAAAAAATGAATGGGCTTGGTTCTGAACCCAATGGGCAGCAATAGCAGAAATGTCCATATATTTGAAGCAATAATCCATAATGATAATAACAAGCACAAATTAGTATAACAGAATCACAGAGCATTTGAACTGTAGGGACCTCTGGAGATCCTATTACTCCAACCCCTCTCATTGCACAGATGATGAATCTCAGACCCAGAAATGTAAGGTGTGGGTAAATCTTTCAGAGCTCATCACCAAGATGTGTCCCTAGCCCCTCTCTTTGCACCTGTTGCTAGCACTATCAGTGATCCTTGTATGACATGCTTTCAAGTCCCTTCCTTCTTCTGGTCACCATCCTCTGCACCTGCTTCTGCTTATTAATTACCCTACTGACTGAGCAATATATTCCAAGAGAGATCTAAGCACAGTGGGATCTCTTCATTCTGTAAATTACAGAGGCTAAGTTCAAATGCGTTTTTTATATACATACATACAGATACATATACACACATACACACGTGTGTGTTTTATTTTTCCTCAATTACATGTTAAAACAATTTTAACCCTTTTTTTTTTTAAGTTTTGAGTTCCCAAGTCTACTCCTCCCTCCCTCATTCCCTCTTCTCCCCGCTTCCTGAGATGGTAAGCAAGCAAATATAGGTTATGCACATGTAATCATGTAAAACATTTCCATATTAGTCATTTTGTACAAAAAGACAAATAAAAAATGAAAGAAAGAGCAAAAATAGCATCTTTCAGTCTGTATTTAAACAACATCAGTTCTTTCTCTGGAAGGAGATAGTAAGCTTCATCATTAATCGTTTGGAATTGTCTTGGATAATTATGTTCCTGAGAATAGCTAAGTTATTCACATTTCTTCATCAAACAATATTGCTATTACTGAATGTAACATTCTCCTGGTTCTGATTACTTCACTTTGCATCAGTTCATGCAAGCTTTTTCCAGATTTTTTCTGAAATCCTCCTGCTCATCATTTCTTATAGCAAATAATAGTCCGTTATAAACAGCTTGTTTAGGCATTCCCCAATTGATGAACATCCCTTTGATTTCCAGTTCTTATCCACTGATAAATATCAAATGAGGTTTTTTTTAAGCTACAACATACTGTTGAATCATGTTGAGCTTGAAGTTCATGAAAACACTTAGATTTATTTCTGTCCTTCTTCTCCCTCTATAACTCACCCTTCCTATATTTTGGCACATGATTTTTGAAAAAAAAGTTCATCTGTCCTTAACACATTTTATCTTGGTCCAATGTTGCAATATGCTTGAATTCTTTGGATCTTGATTCTGTCATTTAATATACTAGCAGTCAGTTTATTACTGGGTTGATCACCCTGGACTGATACCCACTGCATGAGCAGGACAAGGATGGAGACTAGACTTGTGATTTTATTGGTATAGAGAATTCCCAGATGAGGAAAACCTTCCTTCCAATGCAGGTTGGCACTTTTTCTGCAGATGAATGTCTTCAAGTTGCCTAGACCCTAGAGCACTAGAAGGTTAAGTGACTTGGGTCACAGCATCACACAGCTAGAACATAGCAAAAGTGGAAATTGAGCCTAGGTTTTCCTGATTGAGGTTGACTTTTTTAAATTTTTTTTTAGCTACTTTACCTCCTAGACTCTTTTATAAGCTGATATGACTGCTCGAATTTGATTCAATTAAAAAATAGTTATGGAATATCTCAGATGCATCATTGCTTCACAAAATTATAGTTATGTAATATTTGCTGTCACTGAATATGTCAAGATTTGCAGGGATTGTTCCACAAAGGCCAATTATTTCATTACTTCCTTGTTCCAGCAGATTTGACAGCTACCAACAGATAAAATGCTGATGAGCTTTGAGTTGCTTTGGGCAAGCAGCTATATTTACCACAGGTGTGGACAGTAAAGAATTTTTTTTTTTTGAAAAAGGATAAATATTTTATTTTCTTGGTCCCACTTTTCTTGTTATAGTATAATTACTGAAATAACAGTCTAAGTATTTATGCCAACATATTTTCTGTATCACAAGATGAGGGATACAATACAGGTAAAAAACCATAAACAATATCTTCACTTGTTGACAATTTACTTATCTTTTATCTTAGTTTCCTTCATCAGAAAGAACTAAGTGGCAAATAACCTGTTCTCTGGAGTCCTGAATCTCTTCCTAGACCCAAAAGCTTTCTGAACTATAATGGCTCATTGAGTTTGGGGACTTCTGGACAGTGTGTAAGAAAGTTTAAGTCACTATTCCAGTTTTCCTAACTTTCTGAACTTTAGAACCATGCCTCTGCACCTGGTAACGTCACCCAGTAACTTCACCCCAAGCACCAACCTCTGCTTTTTAGCTTCATTTTGTGTGTTGTCTTTCTTTATAAAAATGTAAGCTCCCTGAGGGAAGGGGCACTTTTTGTTTGTTTGGGTTTTGCTCGTATTTGTATTTCCAGTTCTTAGCATAGTGCCTAGCTGCAAAGAAGCACTTAATAAATATTGTCTACTCTCAGATCACAGGTGGGTAAGCAGATGGTCCTGTAGTATCTCTTGAAGACTAGGCAAAGGTGTCAAGTAGCAGGCAAAAAGGACTAGTTCTGAGTAGTTCTGTCATTCACTTGTATAGGATAACCCAACAGAATCCATCTTCTCAAGGGTATAAACTAACCAAATCATCTTGGGGGAGCCCCAGTAAGGAGTAGTCTCCAAGTCAGCTAGCTCATCTTTGGTAAGCCCCAGTCATTGAGATGTAATCAGCTTTCTTTTGTGCTCTGTCCAGTTCCTTTATAAGGGGAAGAATGGATAGTCCAAAGGGCCAAATAAAAATATTGAAAGCTCATTAGACTGATCAAGGAATCTGACCAACCAGCGCCTCTTATACCCTTATGACATATGACAAAACTTGAAGTTACCTTTATGACTAACAACCTCAGGTTTGGAAGACATTTCTAAACTTTATCTCTTTCAACTCCTGAAGAGAGGATAAAATTGAGGAAAAAGGAGAAGAAGTAGCATACCCATGGCAGGGACCAGAATTTAACAGGAGAAAGAGATCCCACAGATAGTGATAGAGACAACATCATGACTCAATAATTGTAGAACCAATATTATAACATAGTAATATTATAACCTCAGATTCTAAGGAGAGTATTCTTTCTATTATAATGTACTTCTTGTTACCATGCATTGATACATGTATATAGTCATATTTGTGTATGTATATTTGTAATTTTTTGCATATATAAACATGATTATATATTTAATCACATATAAATATACATATACAAGTATGTATATAGTCATATATGTGTATGTATATTTCTTGTTATAAGTAGCTAGGTGACACAGAAGATAGAGCCCTGGAGATGAAGTCAGGGAGACAAGTTCAAATATGACCTCAGACACTACCTTGCTGTATGATCTTGGACAAGACTCCTCGCAAATTTTTTTTTTCCAAATAGTTTATATAGCATTGGGATTTATTGTTCTGCAAATGTTTGGTAGAATTCATTTGTAAATCCATCTGGTCCTAAAAAATTTTTTCTTAGGAAGACCATATATGACTTGTTCAATTTATTTTTTGTAAGATAATTTTATTTATGTATTCTATTTCCTCTTCTGTTAATCTAGGCTATACATGTATTATATATGTATGTGTGTACAAATATATGTATATGTACACATACATGTATATGCATACACATAGTATATGTATGTATAAATATATGTATGTGTATATACACATATGTGTATATATATATATATGTATCCATTTTGCTTAGGTTGTCAATGTTACTGGTATATCATTTAGCAAAATAACTCCTAATAATTGTTATAATTTCATCTTCATGGATGGGGTATTCACTCTTTTAATTTTTGATACTAATAATTTGGTTTTCTTCTTTTTTTTCTTAAAGCAAATTAACCAATAGTTCACCTATTGTTGTTGTTGTTGTTTTGTTTTTTTCATTAAACTAGCTCCTAGTTTTATTAGTTCAATATTTTTGAGGTTTTTCTATTTCAATTTTATTAACCTCTCCTTTAATTTTCAATATTTTCACTTTGATACTTAATTGGTATTTTAATTTGCTCTTTTTCTAGATTTTTTATTTGCTTGCCAAATTTGTTGATCTGCTTTTTCTCTCTTTTATTGATGTATGCATTTAGAGATATGCATTTTGCCCTAAGAACTGCTTTGACTGCAAAACAAATTTTGGTATGTTGTTACATTATTGTAATTTTCTTTAATGAAATTAGTGATTGTTTCTATGATTTTGCTTTTTAATTTATTAATTCTTTCGGATTAGATTATTTACTTTTAAATATATTTTAAGTTATGCTTCCATTGTCCATTATTGAATGTAACTTTTATTGTATTATGATAAAAAGGGTGTATTTAATATTGCTGCTTTCATTTGTGACATTTTTGTGCCCTAATACATGGTCAATTTTTGTGAAGTTGTCATGTGCAGCTGGGAAAAATGTATATTCTTTTCTATTCCCATTCAGTTTTCTCTAGAGGTCTGTCATATCTAACTTTCTGAAATTCTGTTCATCTCCTTAACCTATTTTTTTTTTACTTATTTTCTGGTTAGATTTATCTAGATCTGAGAAGGAAAATATAAGGTCCCTTGCTAGTGTAAGTTTACCATCTATTTCCTCCTGTAATTTAGTCATCTTTTTCAAGTAAGAAATGCATATATATTTAGTACTGACATTACTTCATTGTTTATGGTGACTTGTTGCAAAACGTAGTTTCACTGCTTATCTCTTTTAATTAGATCTGTTTTTGTTTTTGCTTTGTCTAAAGATCATGATTGCAATCCCCTTCCTTTTCAAATTCATCTAAAACATAATAGATTCTGCTTCAGTCTCTTATTTTAACTTTGCTTGTATCTCTCTGTTTCAAATGTGTTTCCTATAAACAACCTTTGAATTCATCCCATTCACAGTTATTACTGATGGCATTTTCCTCCATCCTATTTTTTCTGATACGCTTCTCTCTCTCTTTTTTTCATCCTGTCCCTCCTCAAAAATCTGTTTTGCTTCTGACCGCTGCTTCTCTTAATCTGCCCTCCCTTTTTCACCCTTCCTTTTCTTTTATCTCCTTTCCTTCCTACTTCTCTATTGGGTAAGATAGATTTTCATACCCAATTGAATGTGTGTATGTATAATTTTTTTCCTTCTTTGATTCAATTTAGATGAAAATGAGGTTCAATATGCCCCCCAGTTTCCTTTCCATTGTAAAAGGTCTTCCTTGTGTACCTCTTTTATATGAGATAATTTTCCTCAGTCTTCCTCTCCTTCCACCTTCTCCCAGTGCATCCCTCTTTCTCACTCATACTTTTTTTTTCTTAGATCATCTCAACATAATCAACTCACTTTCATGTTTTTTGGGAAGTCAGAGACCTTCTAACTGCTCTAATGATGATAAAGTTCTTAAAAGTTGTATGTATTATCATTCCATGTAAGTATATAAGCAGTTTAACCTTAATGAGTCCCTTATGATTTTTCTTTCATGTTTACTTTTTCATACTCCTCTTGAGTCTTATATTTGAAAATCAAATTTTCTATTAAGCTCTGGTCTTTTCATCAGGCATGTTTGAAAGTCTTCTATTTTATTAAATATCAATTTTCCTCCAAAAGGATTATACTTAGTTTTTCTGGGTAAGTTATTTTTGATTCTAATCCTAGCTTCTTTGTCTTCTGGAATATCATATTCCAAGCCCTCTAGTCCTTTAATATTTTTGTTGTTGTTCAATTGTTTCAGTTGTGCCTTCTTCGTGAATCCATTTGGGGTTTTCTTTGCAAAGGTATTGGAATAGTTTGTTATTTCCTTTTGCAGCTCATTCTACACAGATGAAGAAAATGAGGCAAGCAAGGTTTAGTGACCTGCCTGAAATTACACAGTTAGTAAGTGTATGAGGCCAGATTTGTAGTCAGGAAGATGAGTCTTTCAGGCCTAGCACTCTAGCCACTGCACCATTTAGCTGCCCATTCTTTAACAGGATAGTTGCTAAATCTTGTGAGACACTTCTGTGGTTCCATAGTAACCACATTCCATATGAATGATTTCTTTCTGCCTGTTTCAAGTATTTTCTCTTTGACTGGGAGCTCTAGGAATTTAGTTGTAATAGTCCTGGGAGTTTTCATTTTTAAATCTCTTTTAGGAAGTGATTGGTGGATTCTTTCCATTTCTATTTTACTCTCTGGTTCTAGGATAGCCGGGCAGTTTTCCTTGATAATTTCTTAAAATATGATATAGGCTCTTTCTTTGACCATGGCTTTCAAGTAGTCTAATAATTCTTTTTTTTTTTTAAGGAAAGATCCATTTTCCCAAGGATCTAAAGTGTTTTATTTTTTTTTTAAATTTTATTATAGTTTACATCATTCATTTCCACAAGATTTTGAGTTACATATTTTCTCCCCCTCTTTCCCCCACCCACCACCCCAAAAACAGCC